>JANHGL010008610.1:161388-173268 GCA_024611195.1 Ceyx melanurus
CTCAGGCAGGGGGGTTGGACTAGATGATCTTCTAGGTCCCTTCCATCCCCTAATTTCTGTGATTCTGTGATTCTGTGTGATGGGTGCAATGTCTGCTCCATACAATTGCCTGGGAACACACTGGGTGAGCTGTGGTGGCTGCAGGACTCACTGCAGCTGCAGCAGGGATCAGGGTGTTTTTCAAACCATATTTAAGTCTTTTCAGTGTACAGCTGTCATCAGAAAAAGGGAAGGATTAGTCAGGGCTTTTTTTTTCTTCTTAGAAAGAGAAAAATCAGGACCCAGAGCAGCAGTGCAGCCCTTCAGCCAGCACAGGCTGCAATCAGCAGTCAGAGGATCTCACACTGGGGAGCCCTGAAGCAGCCTAAAAACAACCTGCACTTGGGAACCATGAAGAATTGTTCTGCTAATCCAAACAAAGTGACTTGAAATGAACCAGAAAGAAATTTCCCTAAGAAAGATCAGGGAATATTCATGTTTCCAAAGTCCCTTCATTAGTACAAACAGCATTTCTTTCTCTACCAGAAAAAGCAAATCTCAGATGGAGGCAACTTCTCACATTCCAGTGAGACCCATGAACTGTACTGGGTCCTTCAGATTGCTGCTATTTCCCACTCAAAACCCAGGTTTAACAACAACTGCTCTGCCACTCCATGAGAAGCATCAGTGAACCAACATTTAAAATTTGAAGGATGTATTTCTAAAAACAAGCCTGAAACTTCACCTCTGGAAAATACTTCTGAAAATATAAATAAATAACATCACACCCAAAGAAACCCCAAACACACAAGTAAAAATATGCTTTGGAGAAGAGTGCCCTTTAGTCAAAATATTTGGAGGGAAAATAAAGCAAACAGTGTAGACCAGCAGTGAAACTTGGCTATTCACATCCAGGTTCCCCACCCCTGCAAACACTTGGTACATTAGATAAAGCTTAAAAGAAAAATGTCTGATCTAAAAATCAGGAAAATAAAAGCTAAACGTTTTCTCTGCCCGTTTCCAGGGAATAAAAATACTTTCCAATCAATAAATGCAGAAAGTTTTGTGCAACCCAATAGCCCATAGCTTACAGAGAGCTGCTTTTGGAGAAATAACAGGCAGAAAAATTACATTTAGGACACTTCCAAATGTGACTGATGCCTGCACTGGTGCAAGGAGAGGAAGGCTCAGACATCACCTGCACCACTATGACATGAACACTGAGGAAAAAAAACCCACAACATATTGGAGTAAAAACTTATTTTTCAATGAAGAATTAAAGGGAAATAAAGACATTTCTTTTGCTATCACCCCACTCATATTTCATTAATGTCTGCATTAGACTGTCACACAAAGGCTGTCTGCTCATGTGCCACAGGAATGGAGCATCTGTACTGGGATAACATGCAGTTCTGAGAGCACAAAAGAGCCATAGAAGGAACAGTGATGGTTAAAACAATATTCAATTAAAACTCAAATGGAAAATAAATCAATAAAAACACCCTCCACATGCACAGTGGGAAGGAAGAAATACCAACTCCTGCCCACAGCCTCCACTCCCCAAGGAGAAGTGGTTTCAACTGCAAGCATCAAGACTGTACCTCCCTTAAAAGCTACAAAACCCCCCAAAGTGTCCTCAGCACCCCGAGACCAAAGGCACAGCTACACCCCACAGCAGCCTTCCAACAGCTCGAGCAGATTTGCTGCTCAAACTGCAGATTGCACGCTCATTGAGTATTCACTGGAGCCGTTCCCAAGCTGCAGCAACACCTGGAATCCAGCAGAGCTGCAGCGAGAGCATCCCAAGCGCCAGGAGCTGCTCCGGGGCTGCGAGCGCGGGTCCCATCCTGCCGGAGAGCAGCCGCAGCTCCGCACCGCTCTCCGGGCTCCGCTGCCCTGGAACCCCGCTAGGAACAGAAAAAAACCTCCCTCACCTGGGATGCGGTGCCGAAGGGAGCAGGGTTTGCTCCCACCCAGGGTCTGCCCCCTCCAGGCACAGCCAGAAAATGCCTCGTTAGCTGCTTTATGAGCAGGGATGGCAGCAGTCTGGGGCATCTGGCTACTTATTTTCTCATTTCCACCAAGAATTTAATTAAATGACATTAATTAAGTTTTCTGTTTGATCTAGAAATTCAGTTCAAGTTAACATTTTTATGGATAGTTTGATATTCATTCTGACAGATTATTTTGTTAAGAAGCAGCTGCTTGGACTCCCAACGAGAGGGACGAAACAGAGGAACCCGCTCTACTGAAAAACCAATATTTTTATTTGCTGTTAGACATGAGTAACTAAAGAAAAAAAAAAAAAAGGATTTGAGAAGTCTGGATGTTTTGCTTACAAATTACACTGAAAGATGCTGAAGTTCAACAGGACAAAAATCCTTTGGCAAAGCTAAATAAGATGTCCAGGAAACTTCTGACTTGTCAGCTTACACCAAAGCACCCAACTGCTCTGCCCAGCTGTACCAAACCTCCAGCCAAGACCTTGTCACTGTAAAATAAACACATTTTAAGCTATTAAAAAAACTAAAAGGCAACTTTATTAACATCTGTCTGCACTATTGCTTATTCCTATCCACTGCAATTGAACAAACAAAACTGTCACCTTATGCTATAAGCATATTAAACAAATTCTGTGCAAGCATCACAACCAATCAAGATGGACACCAGCATTCATATTTTACATAAGATTCCACATCTCATAAGCTTGAGAATACTAGAAACTCAACATTTTAAGGCCAAAAATAAACAGATGATCCCTCCTTCCTCTAAGTATGCACAGATTAAGAACAAGTTTGATTTTTTTATGGAAACAAAAAAAAAAAAAAGAAAAAAAAAAAGCTTTTAGTGTCAAGTACTGTCAACATCACCCTTGGAGAGTCCAGAAGCAGCAAGAAGTAGCACATGCTCAAATAGACCACATGCCATGATCTCACCACAGTCAAGGTCAGGAAAATATGTTCATCTAGCTGTGAAAATGCAAGACAGAGAACAATGTCTGTCTTTCTAGATCCTTCCTGCTGAGCTTCCCAGCCTCTTCTCAAAAGGTCAAGACTAAGATCTCTGGGCTTAGCTGTAAAACTCAGACCATGATCAAATTAGGAGAGCAGCTAGAGAATGAAAGGAGCAGCACACAAACACCTTCTGTCCACTGCAAATCCAGGTCCAAGATCTTGTCTCTATCCCAAACACACTGGACAAGAGCCTCGGGCAAAAGAGGATCCTTGTTTGGCTGCAGTGTCACCAAAACCAGGAACCCAAATCCATTCATCCTACCAGCTCAGGCTCAAATCTGTGTGACCCATTAACCTTCTGAAACATGAAGCAAATAAATACTCAAAGGAATCCCTAACTCCTCACACAGCTGTCCTCTCAAGAAACCCACTAAAACCACCTTGTTTGCAGCTGGTGCCTCCAGCCACAGCTGCCAGGTTGTGCAAATACTGCAAGGACCAGTTTGTGCAAATATTGCAGCAGTCCCAGATTTCAAATTAAGAGATATTTTTTAAATGGGTTTTTTCACTTATATAAAACAAGTCACTGAAGAAGAATATACTAAATAAAAAAAAATCCTAAGGAAAATGTATGTAGTTCTTTCTGAAGGAAAGCAGGTAGTTAAAAAAATATATAAAATTCAGGCAGCCCTGAAACCTTCTAGAAGAGGCAAAATTCTCAGGCTCCTGTGCAAAAAAGGTTACAACAGACAGAAAAATCAAGAGTCTGTGAAGGGAACGTCTGTCCTTTCACTAGTTGCCTTGAAGGAATGGATTTGATTTTACCTTCCCTCTACTAGCACCAAAGGTAATGAGAAAATACAGTGGCTACTTCATGAGGGACCTTCATTTTCTCTGTCTAGCAACTAATCAACTTAGTCTAGTCCAAAAGAAATAAACTGAAAAAACAAGACAGCAGATTTCTTGCCAAGTCTAAGTCTGAAATATAAGCTCCTACCATGGTGCCATCTGCACATTTAAACATGATTATCCTTGTCTGGTCCAACATTTACATACCTCACTGGCCTGCATTTCCAGAATTAAAATTATATTTGAAAGTTAAGATTTCCATAAGCTCTGTCTGAACCTCAGAGCTGTATCAAGCCTGAAGAAATCCAGGGGATTCTTGATGAGCATCATTGGCTTACAGCCCAAACTGCCATGACCAAGCAAACCATAAACTCAACCTCCAGTTCTCTCTCAGGTATCTATCCCTTACACCACAACACTGCATGCCTTTCTAATTCAATGATTTTGAGTTAATTGCCCCATCTGCTACAAGTATTTTAATACAACATCTCTTTTTATAGCCTAACATCAAGGTGATGTTGCCAATTAAGTTCTGCTGTGGCCATCTGTAAAAGGAAGGAAGGAGGGAGGAAAGAATTAAACAATATTTCTGTATTCGTTTTAAAGAAATTGGATTTGAACCAGGATTTCAGTGATGGAAAAAAAAGAAAGTAACTATTAAAATTTATATTCTACATGGATTTCTGTAGAAAAAGTAGCACAATATTTTTTAAAATTCATAAAGGTTTCAGATCTTGTGAAATGTTTGGCTTTCAATGAGAATGGTTAAAAAGAGACTTTTATACTGGCATGATTTAGGACTTGATCCAAAGACTGGTTTTCAATTTCATAAATTGCTTAAGAAAGTTAAGTCTTACGGAATAAAATAATGGCAACCCCTTCAAAATGTCTTTGCTTTCTTTACAACTTCACATTCACCTTCAAACTTGGAGCACAAAGTGTTGGAGCCCTCTGGCAGTGAATGGACTAGAGGTAATTTTGTTCCTTTCACTGACCTGATGTTATCTAAATGTGGCAAGGGTCTGGGTTTTCCCAAACACATAAAAACCAAATCAACTTCTAGACACAAAACTTTCACTGTAATTGGAAGACTAAGGAATATAATTACAGGGAGTTTGGGTTTTTACTTTTAAAAGGCACCCAAGCTTTAAGCTGCACAAGATTTCAGCAGGGACACACAAGATATTAGAAACAAGAACTGTTTAGCTCATTGCATGTATCACACTAAGCAAGAACCTAAGAGTTCTCCTGATGTGTCAGTCAAAGCCTGAAGACAGAATGATCACCAGAAGAGTTGCACCAGGAGGCAGAGTGGATACTCACACTCATAACACCTCTTTCCAGGATTTAGGCTTGTGTTTGTAAGCCACCTATTTATCACACTTAAGATACAGAAAATTGAGTTCAATTTAATTACTAGCACAGGTCACAGCCACAAGGAAAATAAACTCTGGCCTGTAAAAAAACAATTAGACTCAGCAACCTTGGCAGGCTGTTCAACTATCCCATTAAATCCACATTTCAACCCATGAAATGTTAATAACAAGGTTTCTTTTAAACAACATTCTGCAATTTCTTCTGCAGGAATTAATTTTTCTTCTCCATAGTAGCTATGCTTACCATAGGCCTTGTAACAAGCCTCTGCTCTTGAATCACAGATGCAAGAAGATACTGGCTAGGGACTGTGTTTCTAGCCTCAGCCTGAAAAGAAGTATTGGGAAAATTGGGAGGCTGGAGGAATCCTGTCCCCCACCACCTGGGTACTAGTGAGAGAAACAGGTACAGGGTTAGGACATTCATTCAATCTTCAAGTAGAAAACTTGTAAGCCAGGCACAACACAAAATACACAATTAATAGATCCTGGTGCTTTGTAACATTTGCCCCAAGTGCCATCAGGGCCCTGCTGAGGCTACACTCCCCCTCTGCCCCATGTGCAGTGTCTGAAAAGCTGGGTCCACTGCAGCTCCTCAAGTTCCTATTTTTTCATAGGGGACAGAGATTTTACAGAAAATTCTCCCATAAGTCAAAGCAAATGAATTGCACTTCTACCCAGCAAGTGATGTTCTAATGAAAAACAGGGTTTTTTTCCAGCTGAGGAGCAGGATTAAAACCTTTACCTTTCACCAGCACCACACTGAAGCACATGGGTAAACTCTTCACACACCACCCTCCCAGCTCAATGAATTCACCTCACATTCATAGTGGGATTCCTAGCAACTCCTCCTTTACAAATCCATTTTTCCATTTACTGAAAACAATAATGAGAATGAGTCATTTCTGTAGAATACCAGATGCCTAATGTTTCATGCTGGGAAAGAAAAAACAAACCACCACAAAAACCTGAAGCCTACTCAAATGGCTGTATTTATCACACAAGTCTGTCAGCATCTTGCATCTTTTGTAAATGTTTTCTTCAGAATGTTTCAGTTTTTTGTTTGGTTTTTTTTTAGTGTTAAGATCTTAATATTGTTTGTCAAAATGTACTGTAAGTTCTGCAAGAGCTAACATCTAATTAGCTCAGTTACTAGCAGCTTGAGAATACCGCCCAAACAGTGACCCAAAATTACTGCCTTTTAACAAGGGAGTAAAATAAACGGAGCAGAAAAAAACTCTAAGCTTTAGAACTGAGAAAATGAGCATTTCCTTATGTTTTTTCAAGTCTTTCTCTTCCAATGGCATTGAATCTATTCAATAAACAATTTTTAATACATTTTTGATGTTATCCTGTTAAACGAGTTCTTTCACTACCTCTCAAAAAGCCAAACCTGACACTAGCTGCACGCAGAACTCCTGTCCCCTCCTTCTTCTCTGGAACCAGTGGAGCATAAATACACAAATCAAAAAAAAAAGAACAGCAAACAGAACTGAAATCAAGTCATTGACTCTGATAAAATTACAGAGCTGCGGGTGGGATGTTCCAATAATCACTGCAAGTAGGAAGCTTGGCTTTATGAATTTATTTTTTTTTTCCCCAGAATAGGAGGGTAACAGCAGAGCCCAGTTCTACCTTGACTCATTTTGTTTTCTTACAGAGGTGTTTCATGAACTCATTAGAATTCCAGCAGCCTGATGTTAGATGAGTGACTTAAAGGCACTTGCCTATAGCCACACATGACGTGTAAGGGCAGAACAGCACCACATAGTAACAGGCAGACACAGATGCTCTAGCTCCTGAATTATTCATGACCTACCCAATACGAAAGTGGTCCTAGAAAATTAATTCTACTAAGGAAGGAATACCATTTTTGAGACGTGTCTACAAATTATTCAGTCCCTCTACAAATCCTAAATTCAGCAATTGCAAATAATTAAGCAGTAAAAGATGAAAAAAAAAAGTGTTTCATCTGTTCCTAATTAGATAAGTATGCCAGATAAACCACCAAGGATGGCATTACTTTAGCAAAGAAAAAAACAACAAACATTCAACACAGTGCAGAGAACAAGGAAAGCGTTTAGCATCAATTAATTTCCAACAATAATTGCGTATTTCAAGTAATGTTTTGCACACTTGCAAGAGCTATTTTAGATTCTGAAGTTAGCTATAATCTAGAAATAATCTAATTAGAAAACCCAAGCAGCAGTCAGCTGCATACTTTCCATCTCCTTTCCGTAAGCACTATTTTTGCTCTTATTCTCATGTAGAATATTGAGACTCCAAAGAATTTTTCTGACAGGATTCTATAGAATATAATTGGGTTTTTTCACAGCCTGAGCTGTCGGGACAAGAAAAACGTTTTTACCACAGAAAAGGATCTTTAGAACAAGAGCAGCAGTTCTAAATGCTGACAAACTCCATCTCTGGCATAATAAACGTCATTTGGGATTCTCTCTGGGAAAGCTGCAGTTGCAAAACAATAATAATTAGGCTTGATACAGTTCAAAGCCAAATTACGGCAGCTGTAGATGCCACAACAAAGAGCGTTTTTAAGTATTAAGTGCAGCATTCATTTAACTACAGCCAAACTCCCCAGCATTTCTGATTTGCAGTAAATCAGAAGCTGGATGCATCTCGGTGCTGCTCTTACCTTTCTTAGCAGCATCTGTTCTCCGTCTTGCCGGCGACACCAGATCCTTTACAATCTGCAGCACCTGAATCATTGCTCGTTAGCAATGATCAAAGAGTGGCGGTGCTCCTCTAAAATTCCAACAGGTTTCATTACTACCCGTTATTACATGGCTCTCCTCAGCATGCTGAAGCAAAAGTGATGCAGGAGCCACTCGCCTACCTTCACAGAAATACTTCTGCCTGACGACTCTACAGGCTGGGGTGATGGATTTAAAGTGACTTCAGCACCAGGACACAAAAAACCTCAAGCATTCCTTCTGCAAAACATGTTCCAATTCTTTCCTGCAGACAATGCATACCCATTTCTCTAAATAAACTTTACAGGAAACATTCACAAAGTTACTAAAGAAAACCCCACTGGAAATGAATGCCCAGAGAGGCAGCACAGGCTCAGTGTCTCAGCAGCAGGGCTGCATCCTCTCCAAGTCTGTTCCCATTCACAACATTCCATGGGATGCTTTACGAGAGCTACCAGTGCAGTGCAGAGCCAGCACCAGACCTCCAAACGTATTCAAACCCAATCTAGCCTGCTAAACTCCATCAGTTTGCACAAGCACCTGCTAGCAAGAGTGGCTCTGTTCCCTTTCTCCCCCCCAAACACACACCTCTGACATCCTCCTACGTGAGGAGAATTCCCACACATCGAGGCACGTTGGAAATCCTGGGAGGATTTCAGTTCTTCTCTCTCCCACCACCAGAGGCCCAGAGCAGTGTTTCAGCTAAGGTATTATCATCACTTCTGTCAGGTAATTTCAAGCAGACAAATTGCAGTATGTGCCCCACAACATTTTCAGTGCCATTTGGAAAACGTAGAGAGGCACTTCAGCAACACCTTCTGTCAGAGCCTCTGCAGAGCCAACAGAGAAACAGAAAGAAAAAACATGAGAAATTGTGTTTTCTTGGCTGTGTTAAGTAACTGTCAGCCTTGAAGAGGCTCTGTGAATGCTTTAGCTAAGTGAATTCCTACAGGGCACTGCGAGGCCCTGCCTACACAAAGAGCAATTTAGGGAGCCAACTGCATTTTCCAAAACCCCTAACATTAAACAAATCACAGGCCACAACTGAGGCACAGCAAGATGTAGGCTCTGGCCTTTAGACCTTCTGTTCCCATTGCTTAAGTGTTAGATGGTGGGAGGGGAGAGGTCATCTCTTTCCACTTGCAGCTGCTCATCACAAACATTTTGGTGGATTTATCCCCATGCACGTCAGTCTTGAAACACACAGAGCAGAGCCACCACAAACTGCTTCTTACATCAGTCTCATGCACAGCCTGCCCACTAACCCAGCCCTGCCAAGCACAACAGCAGCCCAAAGTGCTCTTCTATAGGGGCTGACAAAGACAACTAAAATCATGTTCTCTGACAAGCTGTCCAGTCTCTTCTCCCATCCTTCAAATAGTCCAGAGTCCATTAACAGGGAGCTTGTAGACACACTGCACAACAGTGACTTCTCCTGAAAAGGGATTCTTCAAACCCTCAGAAACAGAACTCCCACCTTAAGAATAACTTCTGTCTCCTGTACATAAACTTAAATTCCAGGGTTTGGATAAATTAAGAGAGGTAATAAAAAAACTACCATAACATCCATAGATGTTTCCAGAACAAATATAATTTCAAAGCATTTAAACAAGATGTAGAATGAAGGGTTGTCTGGTGAAGTCTTCCTTAAGGTCCTTTACTTCATAACCCAGCCCTCAAAATTCCTCCTCTAGGAACCTTCCCACCATTATCTTGCCATGATGTGTTCTTTTTTCCTTTAGTTGGCTTATCCAACAACTTATCTTCCAGTTAAAGGCTCAGCCTCAAAGGAACATCATTACTTACAGCCACATTACAAGTTTTGCCTGAAAAGCTGACTTCAGATTCTATGGTTCAGAGCAGAACACAACTACCTCTGCAGCACACCACTAACAAACTTCTGATGGCCTTTATATAAACATACTAAGCATAGATAAAACAAACAAGTCAAGCAAAATAAAATGTTTGGTAATAACATTCACCTAAAGCACCACTATACCTTGCAGATCCTGAAGGGGATTTTTAACTGGACCAGCTGATCTCATGTCCCCAGTAAGATTCCCAAGCACTGGAGCAGGGAGAGGATGGGGGACTCACCAAGAGTAACAGTGGGGAAGGAGGAACAAAGTGAAAGGAAGGAACAGAAGGCAGCTTTGGACTTGCTTTTTTGTATGCAAAATTCCTTCAGAACTGGGGCACTCCCATAGGCAGGAACACCAAGGGAAGGGTTACAGCTGTTCAACTGCAAAATGGACAGTTGCTCCTTTTTCTTCTAACCCCTTGTCCTGCTGCTAACGAAGATGACTAACTGGAAAAGGACAGTAGATGTTTTTCAAGTCTGCTATGGTGAAAACACAAAACTAGTGCCTGCTAAAGGCTGCAGAAGAGTTAACAGAAAGGCTTCCATGCCATGGTACCACTATCTCTCTCTCTCCAGCACTGACAGGAGTTTTTCAAACAGCTAAAGCCTGCTCTGAGCTTTTAAGAGACACACAGGTACTTCAGGACTAGAAATATTTTTCACAAACATCTGCCTCCCTCCACATGAAATAATCTCCCAAAATGGTATGCAGAGCAGTTGCCCCCTCTTCTTTGTCGTAGTCATGTAGAAAGAAACCAAACAAAATACCCAAAACATGCAATGTAATTCAGGCAAATGTAGACATCCAGTGTGCAACATCAAGAAAGAAAACAGTGCAAGTTGGAGCAATAGCACTGCTGACTGACAGCAACCTGAGACAGCTCAACCTTTGAAGGATTCCACAGTAAGCTTTGTGGCTGCTGCTTCTCTTTGCTCAAATCAATGTATACACCTACTAAGGCAGGAACACTAAACTTGCTTTAAAAAAAAGTGGAAATACCAAAGAGACTTGAAGAAATAAAAGAACCTAACTAGCTCAATCATGGAATTTCATCTGTTACTCATGGGTGACAACTTGGTGATAGCTCACTTTTCTTCATCTTTGAATCCTGAAACCCAACTGGCATTTCCATGAAGTCTGTCACCACAACTGCCACCTCTCAGGATACACCCCAGCAAAGATAAACTGTGGGCAAGGATATTCACCAACCAAAAATAGCAATTAGGACACAGATATACAAACCAAAAAGAAACCAAGTGTTATAAATCCAGTGTAACAAAAGTAAGTAGATCCTAGCTGAGGAGGACAGAGTTAAGAGGTTCAGTGTGGAACACAACTCCTTGCCAGGCAGTTCCCATCTCTGCCAGCCAGCTTGCTGAGCCATAAATGCTTGAGGATGTTCTTGCCTTTTGCTTTCCTTAACTTCAAACTCACAGGGAACACAGAAAGCATGTCTGTGATGAAATACAGCTCACCAGGAGGATGGGGTTTGATGGATGACCATGAGCAGCCCTCGACCTCTCCTAACCACAGCAAAAAGAATGACCTGCATCCTGATTAGTCAGCTGTCAGCACTCAAAATAACAAATGCTGCCTTTACATCATTATCATTAGCTGGCCTTTGAAAGCAGTTCTTTTTCATAACAGAACCACCTGGACATGTTCCTGGGCAACCTGATCCAGGCCAAGCTGCTTTAGCAAAGGGGTTGGACTCAATGATCTCCAGAGGTCCCTTCCAACCCCTATCATTGTGATTCTTTCAGATCAAGCATCTTGCCAGGAGGTAACTTTTTTACAGCACAAAAGATGCTGCAAAAAATACAGCTGAGTAGTTATCAAATGACACTTGGGACCAAAAAAAAACAACCAAACAAAAAACACCACACAAAAAAACCACACAGCAGTTTGAGGAAAATTTCCTATTTTTTCTTTTGTTCTCTTCTTATAATCTGTGATGTTTATATATTCATGGCATTCTGTCAAGGCTTTTAAAGAAGCCACCAATACCCCTCAAGGTAACCCAGGCAGCACTGCAGCTACCCAAAAGCACCTGCATGTTGTGCCCTCACTTACAGAAAGACAGATGTACAAGCTACTGATGGGGTAAAAAAAATAAAAATAAAAATAAAAATAAAAATAAAAATAAAAATAA
>JANHGL010008610.1:173368-190056 GCA_024611195.1 Ceyx melanurus
AAAATAAAAATAAAAATAAAAATAAAAATAAAAATAAAAATAAAAATAAAAATAAAAATAAAAATAAAAATAAAAATTCAAGCCATCACATCATGAAAGTGACTTGAGGACATTTATTCCTACGAATAATAGGTCTGCACACATTTTAAGACACAAAGTTATTGTGACTGTTCTTTTTCCATCTCACACCAACTTGAACCAGCCAGAAGCCAGGCCACATGCAGGTTATCCCACCACATCTCTGCAGAAACTTGTGCAGATCTGTCTTCATAATTCTTCCTTATACTCCTCATAGCCAGAGCTGTTTCAGTCCTTTCCCATGCCTGCCAGGCTCTAAACACAGTTCAGGTATCCAGCTTTCAGGCCCAGCACACCCAGAGAAACAGGCAGCCCATCAGGCAGTGGCCATAACGTCACAACACGAGACTCAGTCCTATGACTGTTTTGAGGGAAGTGAGATCAAGTCTTGTCACCATCTAGAAACCAAACAAATATAGATACACAAAACACTCCTTCTGCTATCTCTGTTCTGCAGAAGAGCAAAGTCTGACACCGGAGGGAGGAGATGGGATTTACAAGAGCAGGGGTCCACTTGCTCTTTGGACCCTCCTTTGCAGGGGAGATGGCAGCTCAGCAGGCACAGAGGCAGTGGGGCTGCTCAGAACAGGGGCTGTCACAAGTCAAGCAGCAGCAAGGGCAAGGGCAGCTGGTTCTCAGAGACCAAGCTGAATGTTTGCTTTCAAAGCTGCAGTTTCAGAAGCCACACCTGGCAGAACTGCTTTGTCCTCCCTCACACCTTAGCAAAGGGGCCCAGAAAATGAAGCAGTTTCTTATCAGGAGCTATTTTGAAAGCAGGAACAAAAATTCACCATTAGACTTGTTGAAAGGATTAAGGAAATACCAGTAGGTGCATTAGCTGAGAAAAGATTCTTTATCAAACAGAAGGAACGGCATATTGTACAAATATTTACAGAGCAAGTTCACAGTAAAAACTGCTTATTTCTTGAAAAAATAATGAAGTCAGGTAAAGTCAACCCAGCAACACCTTCAAACTAAATGTTTCTATTGATACTTATGATATTCCTCTGACTTTTCCTGTCACAACTGGTCCTCAAATCAATATCTCAAAACAAATACACATTGAGTTCCAAGACAGGCAATATATCATGAAACAAACTATTACTAAAGCAGCTATGAAGTAGGTTATCTATCCTCACTAATATTCTGAATTAATTTTCCAATCTATAAACTGAGGCCTAGTTTTCATGAAGTTTTAAATAATGTACTGCAGTTGGAGAACTCTATATATAGAGTTCCAGATCAATAAGTAAACCTCCCCATACATCTCTGAAACTTCACATTGTGGTCTCCATTATTTGCTACAGATAATTCTTTGACAGTAATGGACTCAAGGGAGCCATGAAAAAGATTTTTTGGGGAAAAAAAAAAAAGCAAGCTCTCAAGAAACCTATGTGGAATTCTGGTAGCCTTTACTTTGAAAATATTTGCATTACTGATATGACCCCATTTATTGTTCAATAAATTCATTTTTCCAAGACAACTGGTTTTGGCTGTGTGCACCCATAATAAATACATATCCTCACAGTGCTCTGAAGGGTCCTACAGAAGCAATTATTGACATATACTCATTTAAACAGAATTTTCATTCACTTTGGACTGTTATTTTCTTCCTTTTTGGTACTTTTGCTACAATTTTTAAAGCATGAAAGTGAAATTGCAGTTTTTAAACTAAATGATGTATCTCTATGATCCTCTTTTAGAAGAAATCTTCTTGGTAGCAGAAAGAAGCTTGATCTAGAGACTGGAAAAGCAATAAATAACTAAGAGAAAGGTATCTGTCTGAGCACTGATTAAGGGGGATGAGAAGCATTTGTTCACATTTTTTCAAAGTCTTTTTTCTTTCTCCTTTAAGCATAGAAGAAAGCTGCTCATTAAATTCGGGATGATGATGGAGAACTGCAATAAAATGGCCAAATAAAGCAATTCTGCCTGTTCTGGCCAAAAACTTATGAACCCAGAAGAGAAAAACAAATGCTATAAAGAGGCAAAGGGGAAGCCAGACACACAGAGCCACGTTCAGCAGGTGTTACTCACACCCTGAAAGAAACTACACCTTGCAAAATCTTGTCACCACACAATACTCTTATTGTTACCATTCTTACTCAATCCACAGTATTTTTTACCCCCTTATCTCCTGCTACAACACATTCTGCAAGTGGATCCAGATTACAACAAGACTGACAGCTCTGTTCCCAGAGAGCAGTGATGGAGACAAGGAACTGCTCATGTAGATCACTGTGATCATTCTGGCAACAGATGTCAGACACTAATGGAGATCAATATCAGAAGGTTGTGTTGAAATATTGCTGGATGTACTCTTCCAAAAAACAAAACAACAAAACCCAACAACCAAACCAAAAAAAAAAGCCAAATAACCCAAAAATGACCAAAAACCCCACCATATATGTTGTTTCTTTTTTCCTTCTGCTAGATGTATTTTAAACCCATCACCTCCAAGGACACTGCTCAGTCTTTGCTCTTGTTTACTGCAAAATTGCAGCACCAGACTCAGACACAAGTTCATCTAAATTACACAGTTTAGAAACAGTTTCAGAAGCTTCCAAAAGCTCTCAGATATTTAACCTGTAAAGATTTCTCAAAGGGCTCAGTTGAGGCTGCAGTGCAGAACTCCTTGCATCCAACAGAGAGGGACTTCATGTCTCCAGGAACTGTGAGATTACAAATGGTGGCAAGTAAGCTACATGAATATTATGATCATCAGTAGCTACACAACCATGGTTCCTTATTCTGCATCTTCAAATTTACCCTGTTTCTCTCCCTCACAGACATGCCCTGCAAAGGACCAAACATTGCTATCTGAGCAGCCCATTTTAAATGTGATAAAAGGAGGTTTGTTAAAGCAGGAAGGAGTGTGTTAGTACAAGATCTCACTTCAGTGAATGCAAACACCCCATGGAATTTGTGTCTCCCTCATATTACAGTCCAAATCTTTAAATAGTTTTAGCTGCAAATGATATTTTAAGGAAAAAAGTTCCATACTAAAAATCTCAAAAAGCAAAACACTTATGAAATTGTAATTATGATAAGTTTTAAAATATTTTCAAAAAAATTATTTTCCAAATGCAGCATTTCCTGCACATGCAGCATTCCAACAGAAAATGCAGCAATTCTGTATGTCCTGGATTTGGTGATAGCAGTGGTATCAATTGACAGATATCTTCAAGCTAAACGACATTACTAAACATTCTGTCAAACCTAAGAATACATTAAGTAGCCTTACTACACATTAAAGACCTTTTTCTTTTTGTAGTATTAACAAAAAAAAAAATCAAACCCATTAATATTTTCCATGTGTCAATACTGAAGTCAAAGTGAATTCATTAGTTTAATCTGGCAAAGGCTGATAAAAGTAAATGTGTGTTCAGTTCACAGAACAAAAAAGATAAAAACTTTGCTTTTAATTTAAACCCTTCTTTGGTTTCCTGCTGGAAAGGATATGAATGAGATTAATAATCTCTTAGCTCCTTGAAGCAATGAAAAACTACCAAACTCTGTGCATTGCTATTTGTTAGCATGATTAAATCCTTTGCTGCATGGAACACTTCTATGTTGATATTTAATCCAAGCAATAAACACAGCTAGCCACAGGCACCAGGAAGAACATAAAAATTTACTAATCCATTGCAAAATACACAGAACTTTTATTAAACCCATATATTTGCAGGTTTAAAGCATGTAGCATATAGTCTATGGTATGGCTCTCTCTGCAAGAAAAAGTGTTAAAAGTTTTTGAATACTTAGCCATAAACTAATCTAACACTAAAGAAATATCTATTCCCTAAATAAAGCTCACCTATTGATGAAAGAAAAAACTGTTATGATGAGACACATGCTATGGGAGAAAGAATTAAGTGCTTCAAATGAAATTGAAGCAAATTAAGCCTGAAGGTGACACAGGTCAGAAGTGATCCACCCTCCTTTGGTAGGAAGAGACCTGGGTCTGCTTTGCTTACTGCAGTTGTGTTCTCACTGGAGACACCATCAACTGCTCATTTCCAAAGTCCTGGCTCCTGCTCCCCTTGCACAGTCACTCAAAAAATGTCTTTTTTTTTTTTAATTGATTTTTTTTTTTTTTAAAGCATCAGAGTGTACTACTTGAAAAAAAACAATAATGTTACCCGTGGCTACTGAGAGTTCTGCTGGAGTTGTGCATCATGGTTGAGTGGCTGCTGGTGGCTGCCTTCATGGTCTGTTTCCCATGAAGCACATCCATGCCCTGGCTGCCAGCAGAGAGCTCCCTCCTGAGGGCAGACCCCGGGAACCCAGGGCTGGGAAGCAGAGGGTGGGAAGCACAGAGACTTGTGCTCTTCAGTTGAAAACCACCAAACCATCCAAATGAAGAACATCTTCTCTAGCTCCTCATGACATAAGCACAGACAGAGGAGCTGGACACTCCCAGAGACTCAGTCCCACTGCTGGCACACAGAGGAATGTCCATTTACTGCTCTTCACACTCTCTGGTGCTGTAGAAAATTCAAAATGATGTCAGGTTTCAGTCAGCAACTGTCCATGGTCTAGACAAGCTGGGACTGAAGTGCATCACTCAGTATTCCAGTTAAGCATTTGAATCCACTGTATTAATTACAGCAGTACTACACCAGTGCATAGGAACAGAAGAGGAAACACCTCATACTCCACTGGCAGTAGATTTACCCTTGAACAGACAGCATTAGACAAAAACACAAACTAAGAGTTAGTTCTCCAAAATGGATGTTCCACTTAATCACTGATGCATTCCAAAACCAAAAAACCCCACACATACAAAAACAATACACACCAAAAAAACCCACAAGACCAAAAAATGAGTTTCACATCAGTACTATGTCTTTGAGCTTGCTTGAATGCACAGGTAGTAAGTAAATATTGAAGTGTCATTAAAAATGAGTCATTAGCCTTTGCTCTCCAAAGAGGTACTGTCATAGAACCATAGAATGATTTGTCCTACCACTACAAACATTTGTCACTCTTTCCAGTATAGACCAGAGCATGGTGGGGGGAGGAAGTGGGGAGGAAATAAAACCCAAAATTGACACTTCTCACTTTGTACCTGTTAGAAACAGGAACTTGGTAGAAACATAATTTTCCCCCCTCTCATCCTCCACACCCAACCCTGAAGCCCTTCAAAGACTCTTACAGTAACCTGCTGTACCTAGGGAAGGGAAAAGGAGGAAGCTGAAAGCATGGCATGCCAGGGCCAGAGCTGCAGCTCACAAGTGTCACCTCCAAGAAGTAAGTTTAGGGGAGAGCAGGGTTCTGTCATTAGAGCACCTGGACAACTTGGAAATAGTAGCATCACAAAAGAAAACTCCTGATGTAACAAAACTCTTTGTAATTCCTGATGCACAAATTTCTACTACTAGTTAAAAAGCAACCAAACAACAAACCACATAACCAACCCCACTCTGGTGAGACATTTCCCTGTGTCTCACTAAATTCTGGGAAGTCTGACTCCTGCTCAGAGGACCTCTGAGGGAGCCTTTCAGCACCCTAGCATGGAATTAGGCAGGTTTTTCAAAGAGCTTTTCAAGGGTAAAACAGAAAGGCTGCTTTCAAGAATCCTCTCCTATGACAAACCAAAGGCTTAATTAAAACAAAGTGCCCTTTTACTTTAGTGATCTAATAGATTAATTATTGCAGTGGCCAAAGCACTTGTAGAGCATGTGGAGACATCTTCCATTGCAGGCAATGATTATGTTACAGAAAATAAAACAGAGGGGGGAAAAATCAAACAAAGTAACCCCACCACTAAAGCCACAACACAACAGCTCCCCAAAGCAGCCTGGGAGGCTGCACAGCCCCCTGCTCACTTTAGTTGAGTAGGACAGCCTCGAAAAAATTCCAGTGCTATCTTGTCTGTCTTACACATAATTAAGAATTAAGATCTCTTCATTTTAGGGGGCTCTTTTGCAAAGAGAAAATAAACCTTATAATCAGCTGTTGACAAGATATCACCAAAGTGCAGCAACTTCATCTACACCAACAGCCCCAACCATCCTTTAAATACTGGAAGGACAACAGATTGGATAGTTTAAGATCTTATATTTAAATAAACCTAGAACAGTCTTGGAGCCAACCATCCTGCTGGGATTACTTGCATAACACCACTGATGGCAACAACCCCAAATATTTTCCATCCATGCTACAAATCAGAGTTGTTTCCTATCAGAAACTGGGTAGAGGATGACAGTAGTTTTTCTTGCAATACAATTTAGCTTAAAATAACCACACATCTTGTGAATCATATTCTTCTTTCTTGAATATGAACATAAACTGTAACATAAAATAGGGCTGCAGCTCACTTATTTTTCTTATCTGTGATAAAGCTGCACTAACAAGCAACAATACCTTCACATTCCCAACAGAGTGGTGCATATTATTCAAACATCTGTACAGAAAGGGAGAACAACATGACTCACAACTGGCAAGGAAAGTCCTCCAAATAACTCACTTAACACTGCTGTTGGGAAAATTCTTCTTCAGCCCTTTCTAATCCTTCATCTGCCTCAGCTGTTGAGTGGATTCTGCAATTCAGTAGGCAGTGGTAACACAGGGAGGGAGGTGAGCAGGCAGCAACCACAGCAGTCACCAGAACATTGCTCTGCATCCACACACAGCCATGAGCAAAGAGGGGGGTGCTTCCCAAGCAGCAACATTCAGAACTCTTGCTTTTCATCTGTTTTTTAGCTGTGAGTTTCTGCATCCTTCCCCCTTTGGAATGCACTTGAACACCACCATCAACTTAGCAGAGGGTGAATAGCATCCCACAAATATGAATTGCTTACATAGTGCTGGATACTTGATACTCACTCCAGAGAACAAGGTTACACTGTTCTGCTGCTGCTTAGTCTTTCTGCTGCAGGAATACCAAAGAGCCACAATGAAGGCATTATTGTGCCATGTTTTACATAAAGGATACAGAGATAGGCCCAAAGACTAAGATTTAAATAAATTTAAAAAAAAAAAAAAAAAAGCACACAACTACAACACAAAAAAACCTCAATCCAAACCAAAACACAACCAACAGAAATGGGAGAACATCATCATACCAAACACATGTACTTCTGTACACCAATTAAATAAAAGAGCTGTTGTTTATTGTATGTAAGTATATAATTTAGAATGACAAATTAATTCTATAAAAAAATACATAACAAAGCTATCATTTAATGTTTAAATATAAAAATTGTTATTAATAATTATATACTTTTTGCTACCTTGGACATAGTGTGCCATGAAGTAAATAATTTCTAAATAATCCAACCCTGATTTTCATTGCAAAGATGACAGAATAAACTTGAAGTGCAAGTGTCTAAAGGACATACTCAGGGAGCAGTAAATGTTCATACAAAAAGCCTGATCCTCCAATACCATTCACAATGGTCATTTTCCTGCCATAACTGTCAGCTCAGCTAACAGTAGTTCCCTGCTAGCACCAACATCTTGGTTTACAAACAGAAATTCCCTTGGTTTACATGTAGGTGGTCTATTGTGCAACTTATTTAGAGAAGCCCCAGCAATCTGACCATCAATTTAAACCAGAAGAGGAAAGCCCAATGGAAAGAAGATTGCACTGAACTCCTCTTTATGGCAAAAAAATGTAATAATTTAAACAAACCAAACCTTTTTAAAAACCTTTGCATGTATTTAAAATACATTTATTGAACACTTTTTAGAAATTTCCCTTTCCTAGAGCTAATTTCAATGAAACAGCAAATCCTGTGCAATACCTGTTTGTTGACAAAGCTTTCTGGAAAGTGGAAATACTGAACTGGAATGTCCCACCTGGCAGCACAGCACCTGAATGTGATCAACACCTTTATGGGGCTGCAACCTACTGCAAAGCTTAAGAAAGAGACTTCACTTTAATCTGTGGAGACTGCAAATGACCTCTGTTCAGTTAAAAAAAGTCACAGAACAAAATGTTTCTCTTCAATCTAAAAATAAATTCTAAGTGCAAGGAAAGCACCAGTCCTAAATGCCCCAAAGTGATCAAAAATAAAGGAATTTTAAAAACTCATCTAAGAAGTCTGATTAAATACAGACACATCATGAAGCTTTCAGTTGTGTTCTGATAGAGTTAAACTGCTGCAATATCATTGAAAAAAAGAAAGTCACAAAGTCTGAGAAACTGCATCATTATGTCAACTGAATAAGAAGGAATCCAACATCATAACATGGGAATATTAGGAAAACAAGTAAGTTGTTCATCACATGCCTACATCTCCTCAGTGTGCTGGGTCACTTCTGCACATGTGAAGTGTTTGGGTTTCTATTTTATTGTGACTAATGCACCCTCTGTATTTACAGGGGCAGTTTAATTACAGCATGGGTTAGAAACTGGGTCAGCCAAGATCTGATGAGCCCTCTGGAGATGCCTCTTCTCACTCAGTATGAAGGAAGTTTTAGGATTCATATTGCTAAACAAACTGTGCGGTTCCACACACACGTCAAGCAGGGGCACACCCTGGCAAGGAGTCTCACCCACCAGCCCCCCTCTGCCTTCTGCTTCTCTCCCTGCTTCCCAGCAGCACAAGCAGCTCCACAGCAGAGCTCAGGGACACCACCCCATTCCAATCCACCTCGTGAATGCTCCTGAGCACGGGAGACTGCAGGAATCCAGCAAGCAGACACCAGCCCTCTTCTAGCCAGAGCAGCGTTTTAAGGGGGGTATGAATTTTTACAGACCCTCCACTCAGCCTTGGCCTCCACAGGTCAGACCCTTCTAAGGAATCTCCACTTCGTTTAGATCTTTTCTTCAAGTCCACACAAGTTTCTGTAACTCATTAAACTGACCCCTGCATGGGCATTTTAAGTCAGAAAACTCTCCAGCCTTTGCTCCCAGCCCCTGTCCAGAGCCAGCAGCAGAGGGGGCACTGCCAGCTGCACTCACCTGCCCCCCAGCCCTACCTACAGCCCACACGGCTCTGCTGCAGCAGCTCCAGAGGAGGGACAGAGCTGCTCCCAGGGAGGACAGGCTGAGGGATTGGGGCTGTTCAGCCTGGAAAGAGAAGGATCTGGGGAGACCTTGGAGTGGCTTCCAGCACCTGAAGCTGGGGCCTGTTTCCCAGGGCATGTGGTGCCAGGACAAGGGGCAGTGGCTTTGAACTGGAGCTGGGTAGGTTCAGTTTGGACATTAGGAAGACATGGTAGAATTTTATAGTGGTAAACTGACAGTGAAGAACAAACAGAGCAGGCAGGAGATAAATGTTATCAATTAAACCATTTCTATGGGGTCATTACTATACAGTAACTCACTATTTTAAGTACCTTGTGGGTTTCATTCTTCTGAGATAGTGGCATTGCAGGGGGGTATTATTATTTAACTCTTAAAATACTTCAAATATATCCCAACGAATCTATTTCAAATCTGCATTTGGGCTCTTCACCCCCTATGTCCTACAGCTCTTTGTCATTCAGAGCTTCAGAACCTTCTTATTATTTCCAATTTCAGTAAACAGAACCTAGGAGACAAGAGCTGCTGTATTCCTCAAGTGCCAGTATTGCTAAAGATGAGCAGATAACAGTTCTGTGAAATGAGAACAGCTGCTCAGTGCCTGACACTGGATTTTATGAATGGATTTTCAGGGTTCATGGTTTAAAAATAAAACAAAAAGTATGCAACATAGTAATGTGCCTTCCCTTAGCTGTTTGTTATTTTACTTCATTACAAAGGTGTTTTAGCTTCTTCTAAGCTTCCCTTCCCCAGGGGTTTTGTGTATGAATTAAAAATTCAGTCTTTTTCTTTCAATCTCAGCTCAGTGAAAAGAACTGGTGACTACAAAGCCTCTTAACCTGTATCAATCAGCTTTAGAATTATTTGCAACACTTTACCTCAAAATAAACTAAATGCACAGCCACCTTACACTCTGTGTGAACTATAAGGAATTGTCCATTTCTCAGCATTTCTTTTATGAACAAATTTCACTTTGTGCTCAGCTCCCTACAACTTAACTCTGGCAGAGAACAAGGGGAGATTGGAGGGGAATGTTGAGAACTGAGGCAGCCTTAATCAAACAGACCAGAAGCCCAGGACACACTTTCCTCAGTTGCAAGCATAAGAATAATAATGCATCCTTGCTAAAGCATTCCATGTTATTACAGCTGATCTGAACATTTGTTTTAATTCCCAAGTTTATTGCTCATGAACAGAGAAACTGACAGCCAAAACTTGTTTCTTTATACACACTACAAGAACTCAAAAGAATGGGGGGAAAAACACAACTTTAAGAAATCACAAAACCCCAAGGTGCCTCTGTGAGCACAGAGTAGAAAGCCAGTTATAATGAGAGGTCAAGATAAATAACCAACCATCAAACAGAAGCAGCTTTTAATCACACCACTGAGGTCTTGATTTGAACTGCTGGAGCAAAAAAAAGCTTCCCACCTCATTACCAAGATTACACTGCAGAGCATCTCTCCAAACGTAACCAAATGTGCTCCTGGCCTCAGTCACAAGAAAACCTGAAGAGATGACACTGGAGCACTGAACAGCAGGTTCACTTCCCAACATGCAGTGTTTTTAGTATGGGGGAAATAAAACTAAAAGCAGAAAGACAAAGTCAGGAAAGAATTATTCCATACAATTGAGTATGACAGCAAAATAATACAAGAAAAAAAAGTATATTTAAAGGGGGGGGGGGGTAAAAAGTGTACATGTCAGCAAAGCAAGGACTAACATTTAGCTTCATTGTTTGCAAACAATGTTCATTGCAGCAAAGTTCCCTGCACTGACCTTTCTTCAAAGCAGCAAACACAGGGAACCTCCCAAACATAAAGAGCAGGGTTGATAATCATAAAGAATTTATCACAACTTCACACATTTTCTGGCAGCTGTATGTCAACAAGTGGAGAAAACAGGAGATTAAACCAGTGCTTTCTGTGCTGTGACACTCCAGGGGAGTTACACAGACAGCATTTCTCTGACAAGTTACCTTGATATACAAAATAAAGCAAAATCAATCTAACCTGGTTACACTGCACACTCACACCCACCTCTGCAAGAGTGTGGCCTCACTGTCCTATGGGGTACACAATGTTCAAGGATCATTTGAAATATGGATTTGTTTTATCCTTATTTATGAATTTGTAGAGGCGTTCCCCAGAAAGAGAACTCACATGCAAATAAATGCATCTTCCAAAGATGATGAACACCTTACAGACCAATGCATTTAGTAGAGGAGCTAGAACTATGTAGACCATGCTTAGAGTTCAAGTTTCTCTGAAGAGTAAACTAAAAAATCCATCACCAACTGAACACAGCCATGTAACCTTCTCTGAACCACATTTTCAGAAAAAGAAGCATTTCTGAATTTCCTGAAGCCCAACCCTCAGCATGGGCCTGGGCACCTGATCTATCACTGCAATGTGTGTCCTGAATAGATTGTCTTTTAAATAACATGATTATTAACCAGCACAAAAAGCACTGATGAAGAATTATCTTCCATTTGAATAAGGGTCTTCATTCCCCATATAAAGCAAAACTCTCCAGTCTGGAGTCCCATCACAATCTCAGCAAACCCCAAGTGCTTTGTTCATGTCATGACAATGTTTGCTGCATTCAAACCAGCAGCACACTGGTGAGTCACACAGCACAGCAACTATGATTCAGAAGGTACAAAGACCTGCAGCCATTTGTTATGTTTTAGACTAAACATAAGGCAGTGAAATCACATGAGATGCTCTATAAAATTAATGTAGAGGTGTCTGACAAATCAGGATATTCAAGTACTTGAGTAACAGCCTGTGAGGCTGTTGTCTGCAATACAGCAAATATTTGGCATAGCAGAAAACAAACAAGCACAAACAGCAGTATGAAGGAGAGAACAGAATTCTATACAAACACTAAAATAATTCTTTACACTAAGAATGAGCCCCAGAGTTCAGCAATTCTTTGTGCTTTTTATTTTTGGGGGGTAGTTTTTCTTCAGCTGCATTTAGCAAGCATTTCCTACATCACTTTTTTTTTCCTTCCAGATGTCAAGAACAGTCATTTTTCATTTAGTTTGACAAGAAATTTAACCAAGAATTTTCTTCACTCACTTCCTTCCAGAAAACTCCAATGCTCTTATTTGACTAGCACAGGATATAATTATCCTATGAACTAGATGCTCTTCATTCAGCAGATTCAGTGGCACTGAAGCTAAGCTACATGGTAAATACAGTTCCTGTGCACATGTAGTTACAGCCTCTCCCATGTAGAAATAAGGAATGTTACTGCCAAAAACTACATTAAGAAGTCTCAGATCTGCAAAACTGATGAAAGACTTTTAAATACTCAAAACAGTTTGCTAAAAACAGATTAATCTTACCCATCAGGTACAACCTAAAACAAAACTTTTGGTGTCTCATCCATTTTTTCCACCAAAACAGATCCTCAGTGACAATGTTCTATGGTTCAGACATTTCCAACAAATGCCAAAATTCTCTTGGGATCAGACCTCCTTACTGGAATTTGAATAATACATTTATTTTTTCCCATAAAATGAAGTTCATTCATTTTATGTTGGACTTCTACCAGCTAATTTAATTTACTGGATGGTCATATACTTTGGAATTTTTAGCAAACCCAAGACTTCTTCCCTTCAGAGTTACATATTTTATTTATAGTGCAAAAGACAAACACCAGCTTGTTACAGAACTCACCTTCTCAAAAATAATACCAGACTACCAATACAGGAGTCTTAGAGACCACTGATCACAAAAATGCAGATTAAGATCAGCATCTGTCAAATCTTTATTGGGTTATTTGTCAAGGACTGAAGAGACAAACTCAGCATGAACATTTTGGGGGAAAAACACCTTCCAAATCCCACTGCAGAAATACATTTCTTCTAAACTGCAAACTAAGGGTTTCTTTAAGGAAAAAAAAGCAATCTACTCACTCATGACTGGAAGCTTCTCTGCATATAATCCAGGAAAGGTCTCAAAGCAAGGTGTCTTGTTGGAGAAGGTTTCTCAGAGGTATACATGTCCTGAGGAGGGTAGGAAAACAGAGGCAAATCAGTTTTTCAGCTTCAAATAACTAGAATAGATGTTTATATATGAACTGTCTTCCCTACTATCTTTTCATACCCCTTGTTAAAAAAAAAATAAATGTTTTGACCAAAAAGCTTTACATTTTAAAATAATAAACTTATGGATTTTGAAGTTTATCAACTTAAAACATAATTTCTAACATTCGTATTATAAACTGGTGTGCATTTACTAGGTCATAAAATAACAACTGGTCCCAAAAGATAACAACATTCTGAAGATGGTAAAAGTACAAAACTACAATGAGGACACAATAACTGAAATATTTTACTTCAGCAAGCTGAGCTAGCAAGAAGATGCAGCACAAAGACCCACTTTAAACCACAACAACTACAAATAAGTTTAGTAAACAAGCCTGGGTTGGCATTACCATCCAACACTCACTCCCTCCTCTGAGACAAAATGAAAAAGTTACCCTCTCTAGCAACTAGAAACCATCAGGTCAGTCAATTTGTAATCAAAATTGGGGGGGAAAGAGAAGATAGCCAAGTAGGGCAGAGCTGGATTCACTGACAATATGCCTGGCTCTCCCTGAAGCAAAATAGAGAGAACTTAATCCCCAACAGTGACAGCACAGCAAGCACATTTTGGAAAATTTATTATATAATCTCTATCCTGCTGCTAAAAGCAAATTTTTACAAGTCTGATAGAACAGTTAAACCCAAGTAACTTAACCTCACAGCTGAGATGAAAAGAAAATGTATTAAAAAACAAATGTATCTCTTCAGCTATAAAGAGTTTTCCTCCAATAGCTGCATAGAGAGTTCCTGTAAATTAAGGAATATTACACAATTTATTTCCTCTTTTCAGAGCCAATTAGAATTTACTGAACCTGACTACCTGTGCTAATCCAGACAGATCATATCTTGTGCTGACTCAGATTTCAAGCCTTGATGCTCCTGACCTCTTCAAGTTTAAACTAAAATGCAAACAGCCAAAAGAGGAGATGTAAATCTGAGGCTCACCTCAATCTTGTAAATATGACCCAAGAACACTCTGCCTCAGACGTCACCTTAGTGACATTTTATTGTGTGTACGTACAGGAAAAGGCTGCTCATTGGGAAATAAAACTGCAGTTGTGAAAACCACTTCAAGCTAATAATGGCAGAATTATGCACCATGTTGTTAATAAAAATCCAGTCACGTAACACCAAGAAAAAAAGGAGAGAATAACAGGAGAGTAGCAGCAGCTACACACTAACTAAAAACACATGTCAGAGCCATGAAGAGTGAATGCCTCAGTACACCTCACAACTTCAACTCTGGCTTTCAGCTATTAAATATTACTCCTCTTTTGCCTTCTGTCTAAATATTTTGCTTAGCTAAAGCTAATAGCTGTTTATAGCCCATACAGACTTCTGGTTAAACTCAGTTTTTATTCTTTGAATTAACACTGTATTTGTGCTGTATAAAATTCACAAGACCATTTTGCTGAAGGCCATTTACTTCTGTCAGTGAGAAAGTGATGAAGTTCCTAAAAAAAGAAGCCAAGCTTCATCATTTCTCTGTAATTTTGAGTACAGCAGCAGCAAGCAGCATTGGAAAGTCAGGAAAAATAAAGGCTGCCAAGAATCAGAAAGTCTGTACTTCCTACTGACTGCAATATTGACGCTCTTCCTAAGGATGTGTGTAACTGAGCAGCTCTCCCCCAGCCCTCTCAGCCAACAACCGGCTTCACTGCAACGCCTGGAGGGTTCTCTCCTGCCCACAACCACCACCAGCTACTGCACCAAGGAGACAGAAAGACTATTACCTGGGGAGCGTCTTGCTGAAAAACAACATCTTGGAAAAACTGTCTTTTTATTCCAAATAGTACCTGGCGTCCTTTCTGTTTTTCCGTGCAATTAAGGAGGCTATAAAAACACCCCACACACATACCTTTGATCCTTCTCTTTTCCTGAAGGGCCAACCCTTGTGTTCCACCCACAGTTTCCTTCAGTAACACATCTCCCACCCCTTGGTGGTGGTCACCTTCAGTATGAGAAACTATCAGCATTTTAAAGTAGGTTTGAAAGGAAAACCTGAAGTGAGAGAAGCTCTTTACAACTTCTAATTCAAGCACACTAATAATACATTCAATTATCTGTTTCCACACCTAGTGCTAGATCTCTCTTTTACCCACTACTCTGTTTCAGGATAATTAATAGGAGTCGAATTGCAAGTAAATTACAGCATCTTATAATTCATGCACTATGACAGAGAAAGGATTTTTCCTTTAAGTTGACAACTAAAGGCTGAGGTCTAGTCTGTGTGTATGTTATCACAGTGTCTGTTTAACTTAGATGCTAAGCAGCTAACATTAAGAATTTATGTCCCCGATTCCCAAGAACCAGAAATCACAGGAGCAGCACAAAACTGCACTGCTGGAACACACACTGGACAGCCTAGAGAGCCTGCCTGACACCACTCAGTATTTCACTGTCATTTCTTCCTTAAACCAGTATGTTATGGCCCCTTGAAGAAAACAGATACAGAGATTTCAGAAACACGTTTAAGAGTTTTGTACATAGCACAGGAAAAACAGTAAGCCTGCAATTACTGGTTTCCATGCAGTATAATCAGAGGGCAAATGAACGGCTGGTTGAAAGGCACTTCTACTAAATACTTATTACTTGAATTAACTTCTAAGTTATAATCTGCAACAACAGAACTTAAAAAGAAGCCAAACCAAGTCACTTATTGCAGGGCTACTAAAGAACATAAGAAAAGTTCCTAATACAGCACCAAGCTGCTGATCACCTCAGCTCAGCCAAACGCCCCAGACGTTAAACTGACACCACCACGAGGCTGTTACTGTTGGAGAACCTCCACAAAATCAATGACTGGCCACAAACGAGGAAGCACCGAGAAGTACAAATGAAACAAGCACAATGACACACCCTCCTCTTTGTTCATCGCAGGAATATTTACACTCCAAAGCGCCGGAGCAAATTGCTTTTCGTTTCAGGCGCTGCTGATTGGCCGCGGGATTTAACAGACACCCGCCTGGCCCAGTTCGCCTTTCGACTGTCGCACAACAGCTCCAGATTGCAGGGTACGTACCAAGCTAAATAGCCACAGACAGCAATTATTTAATAGAACTATTGTAATTGAACTGATCCTCCACCAAACGCGTTCGTTGCACACGAGGCAGCCGCGCGTTCGCTTTCGGTCCCCTGTAATTGAGCGAAAGTGCAGAAGCAGCTCCACTCGTGGGCAGCTTTGTGGGCAGCTGCCTGCTCCAGCACAACGCCGCACACACACACACTTATCCTCGGGAACATGCGGGCAAACAACTGCTGCAGGAGCCCGGCGACACTGTTTGAAGTCACCACGGGACTCTCATTCAGCTGGCAGTTCAACGGCTTCGGTGGTTCCCGAAGCAGCTACCCACAGCACAGCGGGAACAGACATCTCCCGGCGGAGACCAAGGGCTAAGGGAGGTTCTGGAGCCGGGGCTGTTGGCAGCGGGGGCTGTGAGAAGCCGGCAGGGCTGCGGTCAGCACATGCAGAGCCGGGCCTGGAAGGGGAAAGCTATATTGAGCTTTTTCAGGGTGGGGTTGGGATATTCTGGG
>JANHGL010008611.1:714-24241 GCA_024611195.1 Ceyx melanurus
AGCAGCTGATTCCATCCCCTCTGCTTCTGTCACAAGTGCCCTGTGAGCAGAGCCCAGCACCAGCCTCTCTGCACTGGCCTGGCAGGGGCTGGAGAGAGTGAGGAGTCCCCCCTCAGCCTCCTCTTCCTCACACTCAACACTCCCAGCTTCTTCCATGGCTCCTCCCCCAGCTCTGCTGCCTCCTCTGCACTGGCTCCAGCCCCCCCAGACCTCTCTGGGCTGGAGGTGCCCAGCACTGGACCCAACACTCCAGCTGTGGCCAATCCCACCCTGCTCCTGCTGCTCACACTGCTTCTGTCCAGGCCAAGATTCCCTTGGCTTTCCTGGGCACTGCTGGCCCATCCTCAGCCTCTTGGCAGCTGAAAGCCCAGGGGCAGGGGCATGGCAGCAGCAGGGGCAGCTGGGAAGACCCTTCTCACTGAGGAGTAAGATCCAGGCTGCCTTTTTCCCCTGCTTACTGTTTGTCCTGGTGATTGATGAGGGGCAGCACATGCAGCCCGGAGCGTGGCAATCAGTCTGTTCCCCTGGGAGGGAATACTACAATATTCTGCTTTTCCTGAGAGAAAAAAAGCCCAGTCTCTCATCTTGCAGCATTGCCACTGAGAGGAGACTCTGTGCTGGACTCTCTGTGCCTTGGAAGTGGGTGAATGGGAGTAATGCTTGGAGATATGTACAAAAAGGCTGAGAAATAGGAGCAGTTTTGGCTAACTCAGGCCTGTTTCCACCAGCTGGGAGGAGAAACAAAGAAAAAGGAAGGGTGTGCATTTACATTTCATAATGAATCTGCTTATTCCTGTTCTGAGTTGCCTTTTTTTCATAGCCTGGTAGGAAGGCTGCATCTGAACTCAGTGCAGATCCCCAGCAGAGGGAGGTGGCCATTGTGATCTTGTGTGGCAGCACAGTGCCAGGGGTGACACACAGCCCTGGAAACCATGAAACCCACCCCAGATCACTTGCAGTTGGCATTCCTAACTCTGACATCACTCTGCACCAAGGCTGGGCTTTGGGGTTGGTTTTGTGTGTGTGTGTGTGTGTTTTTGGTTTGGTTTTGTTATTTTAACACAAACAACTTTCACTAACAAATCTGATCCCATTTCCAACTGTTCTCAAGAAACAGGTGAGAGAGGAGGATGTTTAATGAGATACTAATTGCTCAGATGAGATGTTTCCCATGTTTCACCCACTGCAGCTCACACCCGGCTGCAGGACTCGTGGCTTGGCAGCACAGGACAAACAGGGAGCTCTTTCTGATCCCTTCTCTGGTGTCACTGGTGGGAGCCACTGCTCTGAAGTGCCCCAGAGTCCCTCCTTATCCTGGAAGAACCTCATTTATTTCCTTCACAAAGCAGTGACTTGGTCCAGGAGCCCATTTCCCAGTGGTGTCCCCAGCTGTGTTTCCCCATACCCTTGGAGCAGTGAGCTGCAGGGCAAGGGTTCAGGAGCAGGCGCTGTGCAGAGAGCTCCAGTGGGTATTGCTGCTGCCCACGGGCCTGCTGAGGGCACCCAGAGACACCCTCAGCCAAGCCCTGCTGGAGACCATTCTCCTCCACCCATCTGTCAAGCAGTGCTGTCAGCCCGGCCCTCCTTCCTGCTGGTGCTGGCATGCAAGGTGACCCTGGAGAGTCAGAAGATGGCATCAGCACTCCCATCATTCCTGCAGATCCAAGGCTCTTCATATCTTCTGCATGAACCCACATACTTTGTTGTCATTATTGAGTCTGTGTTGACTATGGGGAACATCAACAGTGGTTGCTAGTGGCTGCTGTGACCGCTTCCAGTTCGTTCTCCCTTTTGGACACATAATTTATCCATAAGAGAAAAAGAGCAGCCTGTATCCAGCCAGCACTGTGCAGCCATCTAGCCCCAACTAAAGAAGGCAGAAAAAGGCAGAGCAAGCTGTTTTCTGAGATTGCCCTACTTGCTGTTATCAGCCTGTGATCAATGCTCTGGTAATTGGTGATGGGCTGAGGGGACTCAGGCTGTTTCAGGAGGTGAGTGTCCCTGTCTGTCACCTGAGTCCCACTGGCTTATCTTCAGGCTGGAGCGTGGGGTCATCACAGTAACATCCTCTTACTGCCTGGATGGAGCAGGCAGTCTGCTGGGTTCTTGCACACCAGATGGGAAATGCAGCTTGAGTTGGCAAATTGTTGCTCTTCTTCCTGCCGTGCAAAGCCTCTTATCTACAAGCATCATAAAAACAGAACAGAAAATCAAGGAGAAATGTCTTTAATCAGGCGTGAGGGGTTTGAAAGAAAAGAATAAGAGCAAGAAAAAAACTTGGAAGTATAAAAAACCAGATTCTGCCCCAGTGCTTTCTGATTTATTCCTTTTGGTCTTGAGGGCCAAAGCCTGCTGATTTTACTGTGCAGGAGACCCTCGTGACCTCAGCAGGAATTTATTCAACAAACAAGGTACCACTGAGCAGGAGTCTGTCCAGCTTCAGCACAGTGGCTCCTCTCACAACTCCTGCTGAAATTCTGCAGCTTTCCTAGAAGAATGGAAGGGCTGAGAGCTTTTCACAAGGTAGAATTAATAATAGCTTGTGACAGGACCTCTCGTGTTGATAATTGGTCTGTAATCTGTAATTTCTACAATACAGGAATCCTTCTGGGGCCTCACAAAAAATAAAGAGAATACAGTGGCCCTCCAGAGCACTTAATGTGCCTCCAAATGCAGCCACAAAACCCTCTGCACATCTGAATCCCAAGAGCAATCAACATCTTCTGGTGGAAATCTTGAGATGCTCGAGTTGCCTGGTCCTCACTGTACAAAGAGATGCCCTTGCCTTGAAATTCCACCATGGGATGGACATGTGCTTGGTTTTCTGTGCTCTCAGAGATGAGGGCTCCAGTTCCAGTGAGTGGAGCAGTTCTCTCTGCTGCCACTCCTGCCAGCTCCTGCAATGCAGTTAGACGCCGGGGACAGCTCACCAGGGCAGGGCAGGAGCCACAGGAGATGCCCAGGGAAAAGAAATACTTCTCTGCAGTGATTTTCAGGCTGGGGAGTTCCTGAGCCACTGTGTGACTTTGGGAAGTGTCCCATTTGTGGTCGGGGATGTGATTGCCCCATTCAGCAGCACTCATCCCTGCAGATTCCTGCCTCAATCCAAAGTGCTCCTTGGAGTGCTGCTGATTTACCCTTGTCCTGAGTTTTCCTGCTCGTGGCCTTTCCATTTAATGAGGAGTGCTGCAGATGGCTTAGGCATGGAGATATCTTTTAAACTAAGTCTGAAGCTGGTTGTGTAACCTCAGCTGCCTTGGGATTTGTATTGGGAGGGGGGGGAAGCAGCAAGCATTTCCCTGCAAGTCCTGCCCAGACAATCAGTGCTCAGTGAATGAAGGCACGGATGTCAGTTGACATCAGCTGCACTTGCTTACTTACATTCCTCGTGGCTGGAGGCAGGATTTCAGCAGTCAGTGGAGCTGGATGGTAGGAGGAGGTAATAAAACAGCAGAGGAGGAACAAAGACATGCAAACTTACCCAGCTAACAGCATCACTCCAGAAGGAGCTCTTCTTAAGGCCTGTGTTTTCAGAGGAAGGAAATTGCTTGCCCTCTCTGTTGTATTTTCTGCTGCAAAGACAGAAAAAAAGAAGAAAAAAAACCCCCATAGCAGTGTAGTTGTAGTTTAATACTCAACAATTAAATTAGACACTGAGATTCCCAGGATGTGATTTCCCAGTGCACTTCTCCTCATGGCACAGGAGACTTTGGCAGAGGAACCACTGCTAAGAGCTGGTGGGGCTGGAATGTCTCCAGAGCAGGAGACTCCACAACCCCCCTGGGCAGCCCCTGCCAGGCTCTGCCACCCTCACTGTGCCCAGCTGGGGCAGAGCAGAGGGGCAGGAGAAGAGCAGCCCGGGCAGAGCTGTGCAGAGCCCACCAGAGCTGTGCTGCAGCCTGGCAGTGCCCATCAGGCAAGAAGGATTGCTGGGATGGGTTGATTTATGTTCTGTGCTTTCCAAACCAATCTGAACCCAGCCAGAGATTCTGTGCCACAATTACCCTTGCTGCTTAGATGGCACACCTGCTTTTGACATTCAATTGCAGGCTCTTGAGGGAGGCAGGATCTTTTTTTAACTTCGTGTACAGTACCTAGCACAGCTGGGGTTGTTTCAGGGGGAATCTGGTGCTGCTGCAATATAATGATTAAATAACAATGAAAGGAACCTCTGGGGCTAAGGCATCTGCCTCCAATCTGGGCTTGCACTCGGAGTTCTATTGCTTCTGTGCTGTGCTTGCACAGTGCCATTTCATTCCAGCTCCTGGGTATTGATCTCTCTAGGAAATCAGAAGAAAAGCAGCAAATTTAGGAAAAAAAAAAAAGATAATTCATTTCTTTTTCCCTCAGTATTGAATGCAAAATGCTGAGTAAACAGTATGGAGGAGCAGGAGTTAAAATCATAGGGGCTGAGTGTCTTTTGTCATCAGCACTGGGTCTAGAGAATATCGGGGGATTTTTTCTGCCTGACAGTCTCCACAGCCAGGGGTTGTTGTGTGCATGAAGTCACCTTGGAGCCTGGGTGCTTGCAGAGCATCCCCACACTGACAGTGAGAATAGCCCGTCAGTAGCTCAGGGGAGATGATTTTCAGAGGTGATGCAACAATCTGGGCATTGCTTTTGAACCTGTGCTGTGAGTCACTTTCTTCTTCCCACCTTTTTCTTGGAGTGTTGGAGTCTCTCCAGGAGCAGATCTGTGCTGGCTGGGTCAATAGTGGCAGGGCTTGGCACTGCTGTGTCACCTATTGACTCCCTCACCTGCTTCAGCACCTGTGAGGAACCATTGGTGACATTTTCCCCACCATTAGGGCACAAAATGCCCAGCTGCAGTGGGATCTGCAGGTAGCCATGATGTCTGAAGTTTGAAAGTACCCTCACATCCATCTTTTCTGGCTTTTTCTGAGGGCTTGGCTCTCTTCTAGGTACTGCCACCTTGGCTGGAGGCAAAGCAGGGCAGTGTAGAGGAGCATTTCACAGCAGCTGTTTTCATTCCCTTTCCCATGCTCTCAATTGCAGCTTTTGGGAGGTGGGATGGAATTTGTGCCTTTGTGGAGGCAGTGTGGAGCAGACACGAGCTAAGGTGCAGCATGGGGTAGGAAGGGAGAGTGCTGTGAGCAGCAGCAGGAGCCCTGGGGAGCAGTCACAGCACAGGGGTGCACTCTGGAGCAGTCAGGCACCCCATGAGCTGGGGTGGCAGCTCTGCAGTCAAGCCCTGCTTCTGAGCAGCAGGGAAACAGCTCAGCAGCAGCTCTGGATCAATCATGGCATCTGAATGCAGGGCTTCTATGGGATGATGAAGTGACTTTGTTCTCTGGCACTGGAATGAAACAATACATTTTCATTCCAGCCTTGCACTGGTCTATTTTTTAATGCTCCGAGTTGTGATAAATTCCCTTTGATTCCACACAGCGTATGATAAGAGAGGGAATTAATAAAAACCAAAGCCTCGGAGTGAAAAGACTCAGGTGAATTAAACCAGCAACAAGGCTTCAATCAGCTGAATGAAATTACTTCTGGGTCTGAGTTGTGAATCAGAGGATTTGGCTCCTGCTTCTCCTGAGCATTTATTTTTGTTTTTCAGCCCTAACAAGTGACTTTGTACTTGCTAATCCTGCAGTTTCTCCTGGGTTGTGCAGAGCAGCTCTCCTGTGAGGCAGGTACACCCTGTCCCCAGGTTACTGATGCTCCAGCCAAGGTGAGCCAGGGGGTGAGCCAGGACAAAGCCACTAAGCAAAGGGCTCTGTGCCTTGTCTAACCTGGGGCAGCTTGGGAAGCAAGTGAGCTCATTTCCACGGGGTCCCAAGAGTGGCTTGAGGTCAGCTTTGGGTAATTTTCAAGAGGATTTCTCAGCACTGTGAGCACAGGGATGGATTTTAACCCCTTTCCTGCTTCCAGCCAGGCTCCAGGCTTCAAAAGCAGCATCCAGAGAGGCAGGATGTATTTTTATTTGCCTTCAAAAGAGCAGCCAGCATGACATCATCCCCTTCAATTAGGCAGGCACTGATCCTTGCAGTGGAGGGGGAGGGAGGACGTTGCCCTCCAATATTGGTGTGTGGATGTGAACGATGTGTCATCTAAAGGGGGAGATCTGCAGCAGGAAACAAATAGTGGGGTCACAGGAGGGAAGCCTCTTGCTTTGGCTTTGCAGGGAATAAAGAAGGGGAAGCTGCAGGAGTCATGAGAAAGCAAAGCCCTGTGAAATGCTCCCAGGGAACAAATGGTGGGCAGCTTTAACAGCCATTTTAGCAAGGTCAGGGGAGAATAAAGGGACTTGGTTCACTTGCAGAGACAGAGTTCACACAGTGCTCATTTGGCTGGCAGGATGGCAGGGCAGCAGTCCTGGGAGGTAAAGAACAAGCCTTGGGCTGCAGACACATCCTGATGTGCCAGTGAGGAGTACAGGGCACTGGGCACAGCAGAGCAGAAGCAGCTCTGCTTTGTGGCACGAGTTGCCATGGTCTCCATCCTGAATGTTCTGCTGGGTTTTGGATGCATCTCAAAGAATCAGAGAGAAGCTGTGACTTGTGGTGGGCACCTCCTGCTTCCCTTGCCCTCTGACAGCACACCAGACCAGGTGCCCTGAGTCAGCTGGCCTGGCATTTGTGTGGCACTGAGCAGCTGGAGCAGAGGGCTGCCTTGGTCACAGCTCAGATGATATTCTCCTGACACTTGTGGGGCATCGTCAGAGTCAGGGAGGGCTTGTGTGGGTTAAATAGACCAAAGTTTCTACCTGTGTCTGTGAGAGCATGGTAAGGTCAGTGCTGGGAGCATAATCAAAGCCTCAGTGGGACCTGGCTGATCATCCTCAAGTGTTCTAGCATCTGCTGGCCTCAGTTGGTTGGCACACAGCACAGCAGATGGACTGGGCTGTTCTGAGGTGCCCCAGTGCCAAGCCCCACCACTTCTGTGGGCACTGCACTAGGAAGATCTCTTCTTGTTTGCACATCTTTCACCATGAAGGGCCAAGCTGTGTAGAAACAGGCAGGCCAAGTTCAAGCTGTGATCTCTTCTGCCAGGCTGGTGCCCAGCAGTGCTGTTAATTATGTCTCTTCTGCATGGGGAAAAAGGGCCAAACAAAGGGATTTAAACAGCACGTGAGGCTGGGGAAAGTGTACAAGCATTTCTCTAGTTCAGAGCCACCCAGCTCCCTGACTTCAGTGATGTGTCACCAGATGTGGAAACATCTGATTCCTGCACAGAGGAAGTTTTTTAACTCACAAGAAACAGAGTTCCATAGGAAACACAATTCCGTGTCAAGTGGCTTTTGTGGCAGACTGAAAGACTGAGGTGAGAAAGGGCATCGTGGTGCTCACAGGATCATAGATCATGGGCATGTCTGGGTGAAGGGAGCTGCAGAGCTCACCCAGCCCAACCCTGCTGAGAGCAGGGACATCCCAACTAGAGCAGGGTGCTCAGAGCCTCCTCAACCCCACCTGAAACTCAGATGTTTGAGGTTAGATTGTTAGGTTTCCAGCAGAGGGCTGCAAAGCTCAGAAGGAATTACAGCACCATGTTGTGCCTGGCTTCATCCATCCATGGAATGGAGAGGGTTGGCTGAAGCTAGCTGCTGCCATCCCAGTTCCAAGGGAAGAAGTGGAGGCATGGAGGATACAGAACAGAGGCCAAGGGGAACAGAGCCATCAGTGGGAAGAGATGGAAGCAGGGCCACAGCCAGGGGCTGGTGTCACTCAGCACTCTGGGCCACCCCACCTCCCAGCAGGTCAGTCTGATGACTTCACTGAAGGCCAAATTCACTCTCATAGGCTTGTTCACATTGTTCAAACACTCACTCTTGTCTGGACCCTCTTAAATGTCACTTTTGGGGGGTTTTCATCCTCTGTGCTGGGGCATATTCTCTCCAGAAGAGCTGGGTGGAGTGGTGCTGAGCTGTGCCCAGCCAGCAGCCCCTCCACAGTCTAGACAGAAGCCCCTGAACTCCACTGCAAACCCCCTGATAGTCAATAAACTTCTGTAATTGTCCGTATTTTCAAATACATTAATTGCCTGGCTTGTCCTCTAAGCAGTTATTTATTTATTTTTCACATGACACAGCAAGAAATGGAATTGCAATTAAGGCTGCAGTGCTCTGGTGTGTTGATCAGAGTGCCAGAGCAGAAAACAAATGCACAGCCACAGCTGGGGATGCAAATAAGCAGCTCTAAAGATCAGAGCAGCCTGTAGTTCTTGGACCACGTTCTGCTTATTTTATTCCTTGAGGATTATAAGTGAAAGTATCAAAAGAATTGAAGATCTGGAAGCAACTATCTACTCATTTGTTTATTCAGTGCAGGGATATGTTTGCATTAGGCACCCAGCCAAAAGCAACTGCTATTAAAAGGGAACGGGTCACAGCAGGACACTCAGAAATGGATTTCTTCAGTAGCAGGCTGCAAACACCCATTATTGCCAGGGATTTGGTAAATGAATGAGATTCTCACTTTCTCATGGATTACTGAAAGGAAATAAAACAAAAGGAAAAGAAGCCTTAAACACATGGGGGGAAAAATCACAGGCACGAAGGGATAAATTGCTGTTAAATTTTAAGTATTCTTTAAATATTTAAGTGCTGTTAGATAAAGTGATAGTGTGAAGTGTGGAAACTAAACAAGCTGTCTGCTGTATTTAAGGAGCAAGGAGGAGGCAAGTTAGTCACAGAAAACTAAAGTACTGCTTTGTACTTCCAGGGCTCCAAGGGAGGAGTGACCTTCCCAGTGCTGAGATCCACCACCCTCCCTGATCCTGCATTGCCACCTGCTCTTCCACCAGGGCTTGCTGCCTGCCTGCTGCACCTCTGCATGGAGTTATGTGTCCAGAACCTCACCAGGGAGAGGGTTCTCACCAAGCCCATCCCTGAGGGACGTTTGAAGCTCAGCTTCTGTCACCAATTCAGCTGCAAGCCCCTGGAAACAGGTACTAAGAGCAGCATGAAGTTGCTGTGTGGAATCTGGCCAGGGCTGTACTCATCTCCCTCCAGGTTACAGGCAGCTCGTGGACAGCTTGCAGTGGTGGGCAGCACTGGAGAAATCACCCCTGCTAAATGGAGTCTGGAGGACTGGGGATGAGGTGCAGCAGCAGAGCAGGGTTCTGCTGCCTCTCTTTCAGGCACTTTTCCCTTTACAGGTCATTTTGGCAAACGTATCTAATTGTAATAGAGGGTTTGATCCTGCACAATGTCAAATGAGAGTGCTGGTCTGGAAGGGAATAGATAGTCTGGAAGGGAATATATAGCCTTAAATCACACAGCAAGGCTATGTTCTGGGATATTACCCACGTGGGTCAAAAACTCTTCAAAGAGGATGAAATTCTCTGTTCTGTTCCCTGCACAAAGAGATTCACTGAAGCAGAAACAGTAAGAAAATGTTTCAGATGTAAATTCTGATTTAACTGTTGTTAGAAGGTTGCATCAGGTCTTAACTTGCATGTTCAACTAGAGAGTGCAGTCCTGAGTTCCTCGAGCATTGCACACACTCATCTCTGGTGTGCTCTCTGGGAAAGATGTGGAATTCTTAGATGAAGAACAGCTAAGTGAGACCATATGTGGTGTAATAGGTTGTATTCCTATTATGTTTCTCTTGGCACCTCTCATATCCTCTGAGTAAGTATAAAACTCTGTCTCCCTCTCCCCCTCCTCAGTTCTGCCATTGTGCCAGCTTCTTACGTACCAAAAAAATCCAGTTATAAGCCTGTCCTCAGGACTTTGAGTGGACCTCTTCAGAAGTGATTGATTTCAGTACAACTCCCCAGGGCTTTTAGAGGGAGGTGTTGGGCTGTCTTTCCAGCAAGGAAAAGGGGCCAGGCTAAGCATCAGATGCATTTGGGGAGGAAAAAGGGAGTGCATAACTGCAAATCACTTTGTATTTTTGACTCCCTGCAGTGTGCAGAGTGTGAAGCTGGTGGGGTGGTTGTCATCTGAGGTGGTGTGGAGGATTCCAGTTTATTTGGGGAAAAGGCAGTGCATTTGTGAACAAATTAACAGCAACACAGTAATCCAGACCAACCCACGTGGGATCAGAGGCACGAAACTGATTCACTTCTCTGTGGGCAAAACCTTAAAGGCAGCTGCATGCAGCCAGAGCTGGGGGTGGGCTCTGGGGGCTGCAGCTGGCAAGTGATGTGCTCTGTCGTGGAGCACAGAGCAGTGTCTTCTGCTGCAGCTGGCAGGAGCTGGCAGAGCCAAGGCCCAGGGTGCTGCTGCTGTCCAGGCAGTACTGCCCCCAGTGCACAGCCACTGAACACCTCAATGGTCTTCAGGTGACCCTGCTGAGGAGTGGGGTGATCTCCACACACATCATCTTCCTTGGACAGGGGGAGGTGGGGCAGGGTGGAAGGAAGGGGGAAAGTCTGGTTTCCATTGGAAATATTTTCCAATGGAAATTTCCAACCACTTCTATAGTTCAGGAGGAAACAGATCATTTTGTTGCAAAGATTTCACCGGGAAACCATTTCCGTTTGTCACCAAAAACCTTTCCAGCCCCATTTGTTTTTTTCCCGAGCAGCCCCAGTTGTCTGGAGCAGAAGGTGCTGGTCTGCGGGGAGGAGCATCCTGCGAGCCCGAGGCAGCGGGAGGGAGGACGGAGCTCCCCGGGAGCAGTTCCGAGAGCACTCGTGCGAGGGCAGCGCTGCGGAGGACCAGAGCAGCCCCGGCAATGCACAGACACCCACGGGGCACAGGCACCGTGCCCTGCAGCCTGGAAACAGCTGCCAGCCCCTGCAGGTCAGCTCGCTCTTCCCTGCAGAGAAACGAGCCTGTGCTGTGCAGAGGTCCTGAGGCCTGCTGCATGTCCAGCTGCATGTCCAGCTGCATGCCCAGCTCAGCCAGCAGAGCTGAGGTGCAGAGGCTGCAGCAGGGCAGTGCAGCAGAGATCCCCCTGCAGGGCACAGCTCTGCCCATGCACGGGGCTGGTGTCAAAGCCTTGTGCACAGCCACAAGCCAAGGCCGCTTAGCTGACCCTGGGCGTCTGGTTTTTGACACAGTTTGTGAGCACTTCTAGCAGCACGGTGAGCAAGATCAGGGAGGATTTAGCTCTTTGCATTTTTTGGCTGCCTGCAAAGGCTGTGATCCATCAGCTCAGGTGGGGAAGGGCCCCTGCTGCCAGCTCACAGGTGGCTGCTGGTGCTCAGCACAATACAACTGGCTTTCCTTTCCTAGGAAGGAATCGGGGCCAGATTTTCCCCGTGCTCTGGCAAGGAACGAGGCAGAATTTTCCCTCTCTGGAAGTAGGGTCTCTCTTCTGTCCATGCCAGTGCTACATTGGTGTGGTTTTCTTCTCCCCCCTGCCTGGAGAGCCTTTCCTCCTCTGCCCCTGGTGACTGTGGTGCACAAGGACTACTTTCCCTTGCAGGCACATGCAGCAGGCCCAGATTCCACCTGGCTGGGCATTGTGCAGTCACAGGGCAGCCAGCAGGGAGCTGGCATGGTTCACACCAGCAGAATGCCCTGGGGCTGTTGCAAAGGCAGGGTCAGGCTTCTGAAATGATGGAATTGGTGTCTATTTTATGACATGTGAAGGTCTGACCTGTTATGTTTATTCTGCAGATGGCCTCTTTGACCTGCTGCTGTTTCTATTTCTTTCTTTTTCTTTAATGAGGTTCTCAAGAAACATTTATCTATTAAATCAGGTCATTAAAAAAATTACATTTCCTCCTGAAGCCCATAGTGGTTTTTCAGTCGAAGAAAACTGGGACATACAACTATTATTTCCCATGTGCATGATCACAGCACAGTATCAGCAGAGACCAGGGCCATTTTTATCAAGCAGAGACTGTCCCACTCCATCTTCAAGGTGCTAAATAAACACTGGGTTTCCATAACAGAGGACAACCCAAATACTTTCAACAGGAAGAAAAAAAACCACCAGAATTGAGTTTTCAGGCCTTTTTTTCCCTTGAGTTTTCAGGGGTTTTTTTCCAGTTTTCCCAAATTACCCAATATTTGTCTGATTTGTATTTGAGCCCAAACTGGGGTCGGGTGGAGTGTTTATCTGAGATCAGAAGGAAGGGATCAGCTTTTCCAGCAGGGACAATGGAGATCTTGGGGAGACTGAGAGGCCTGTGAGCACAGCAGTGAGGTGCCAACACCCAGCAACAGCCCTGCCTTCTGGGGGGCAGCAGCAGAGGCTGGGAATGCCTGTAACAGCCAGGGGGGCTGTGGATAACTGCCCTTTGCAGCTGTTCTCAGGCTGGAGGAGGAGCTCTCCTGGTTTACACTGCCTTCTAACCAGGCTCAGGTATGCTGAGGGATGGATCCTGAAGGACTGTGTAAGGAAGATTTGCTTTCCCCACTTTGTCAGGGAGAGGCACAGAAGGGTAAATTGATGTCTGTGAGGCCGTGCAGTGGAGCAGTAGCAGGGAGGGATTTTACACTGAGACAGACAGACAGACTATAGATTAATTCCCCACCACACCCCATCCTCCCAACTGCTGAAGTGCTGCATTTTACAGATGTTCTAGCTGTGGTGAAGAGAAATTTACCCTGTGGTTCCTTCTGTTTTCTTTTTGGTGTAAAACCTCTTCTGGCTCTGTCTAGAGGATCCTCTAAAAGATAAACTGAGAGTGAACTCAAGGTTAAACTGAGATTTTTGAGATGACTACCATGTGATTTGGACCCGAATTTCTCAGTGCAACAGCAGCCAGGGCTGAATGTGGATTTTGGAAGGACAGAGATATTCCTTTTGGGGATTATGCTGGAGTCAATTCCTTGTTTGCCAAAGATAAGTCTGAAATGATGGCAAACACTGAGTCTCACTCTTCAAACATCTGAGGGTGTGTGCTGTACATAGGAACTGGGGGCTGAGCACTGGCATCACTGTGAAAAGGGGGAGTTGTCATTGACAGGACAAAGGCAACGTGTTTGGCAAATAGCTGTAGTCTGGAGGAGTGAAATGATGCAGGAGTCATTCTCTCCCATTTTTACAGGTGGCCATCTGGCAGCTGGGAGATGATGACTGTTAAACAGCATCCACCACTGTGAACCTGTGGCCCACACAAAGGTGTTCTGAAGGCAGAAGAGCTGCATGAAAATCTACAGTATCTTTAGCTGTGGAGAAAGAACAGTAAGTAGATTTGGTTTTGTATTCATAGTGAGTTGTTTGATTTGAAGTGAACATTGATCACGTTTAAGCTGCAGCATCTTCCTTGTGCTGCCCCAACTTTCCACACTGCAACTCAGAGTGTTGGGGAACAGTTTGTGCTCCTGCCCTTGGTACCAGGGGTGTTGCCAGGGGTCCCTGGGCCTCTCCTCGACAGAGCAGCACCCCAGTGAGCACCAGCAGAAGTGCCTGGCATTGCTGGAGCAGCTCCTGTCCCAGCAGCATGCTTTTCCACACGGCAGGGGCAGCCAGGTGGGAGCAGCAGGAGCAGGGGGAGTGCACTGAGCAGCCTCTGGGTGGAGAGCTGTGGCACGTTTCCTACCCACACACTGCTGGGTTCCAGCCACGGCCTTGCCTCCTGCCAAGTGAAGCCCTCTACATACAGCTTGTCAGGGGTTGGGATTGGGAATGGGATGCTCCCGAGGAACTGGGAGTGTTTTCCTGGGTCTGTCCTTAAGATTTTCCACAGATGGTTTGGTGGTTAAGCTGTGGTTTATCAAATAGTTGAACTTCCAAGGGATCCTGTTTCCTGCAGAAAATCAGAATATTGCTGTGAAAACAAAATATTTCCTCACTCCCTATCATTGCTACACTGATCTTTGGACTTGGTAGATCCTCCAGGGAGCTGCAGGTGAGAGGAACCACTGGGGTTTATTATTCACTTATTTATTCTGAAATGAAAAGCAAAACCAAGCAGCACAAAAAGGAGGGAGAAAAACTGGCTGAGCCTGTTTCCTAAGTCTGGTCTAAGCACAAGTGGTTTATCCTAAGTGGTGTTGCCTGTAAACAGAGCCCGGGTCTCTCTTTCAGTAACATCTGAGTTTGGCAGGGTGACATCTGGTAAATAACAGAACTGAGCCTCCTGCTGCAAGGCAAGGGAAAGAAGAAGAGAAAATACCTCCACTTCTCAAAAGCACTCCAGTTTTTCCTGCTGAAATCCATCCACAGATCTGGTTCAGCTCTCATCCTGCTGGTGTTGCCATGTCTGGGAGCTGTGCTGAGCTCTCCAGCACTCCCAGCAAGACCTGTACTGGGAAGCAACCTTCAGCTCTTCGTGTGCAGAAAGGAAAGGGGGTGATAACAAAGTGAGTGTCTGCCAACCCAGCTGCTCTGCCAGGCTTCCCTGTGCAAACCCTCCCCTCAGAGCTGACTTCCAGGAATGCAGCTGTGTCTGTGCCTCCCTGAGCCCCCCCACGGGTGCCCTCATGTGTCTGACCTTTTCACAAGTGTGCTGACATGTTCAGAAATAAACTGGAGATGGAAAGATAACAGACTGGGCCGGGAGGGGATGGGAATAAACAAAGCAGCCCCGGGACAACGGGGCCTTTCAGAGCCATCACAAGGCCTTGCAGGGTTGGCTGTGTGCTGGGCTCTGGCAGCTGCCCCTTCTGGGTCTGCAGGGCCTTTCTGGTGCTTAGCACCACAGGGTGGGAGCACCCTGAGTGTCCTCAGCTTCTCCTCACGTCAGCTCTAGCACGTCAGGCTGGTCTGGTGGAGAGAGACCTGGGGGTCCTGGTGGGCAGGGGGTGACCATGAGCCAACAGTGTGATCTTGCAGCCAAGAAGGCCAATGGGTCCTGGGATGCATTAGGAGAAGTGTGGCCAGCAGGGCAAGGGAGGTTCTTTCAGAGTAAAGATATCCCATTTTCCCAGCTGCTGTGGGCTGCTCAGGAGCCAGTGACCATTTTCTGGTGTAAGCTGCACTGTTCCTGCTCCATGGAGGATTTATCCAGTGGCTTCTCCAGTGATTCCTGGCTGGTGTCAGCAGAGGCTGTGCTGTGAACACCACCCCTTGCTGCCTGCTTTCCTCCCCATCTTCTGCCTTGGCAGCAGTTCTTTCTGCCACCTGCCACTCACTGAGCCCTGGGGCAGGGACTGAGCCCCGTGCTGCTGGAAGATTGTTTGGCAGTGACTGTGTCTGTGGGAGGCACATTTTGCAATCTCCCCTTCACACTTTTCCCCTCTGCCAGCCCATGGGCCTGCTGGAGTTGCAGGTCTGACTGCTCAGCCTCCCTGGGTGACTCTTCCCTGAGGGGTGGTGTTGCCAGGCCTGGGAGCAACCGGCTTGCCTTTGCTTGATGTGCAGCAAACGGGGTCCCTGGGTCTCCCCTGGAACGTGGTGCCTCCAGGGGCTGACTCTTACCTCCTCCTTGCACAGAAGGGCAGTGAGGAGCTGGGGAGATGGTCCCATTCCCAGCTAGGACAGCAGTGGTAAGGCAGGTGGTGGCTGTGGGTGAGGCACAGCCTTTTTGCTCCTCCTCACTCTGTTGTACAATGGCCCTGAGAGACAGCAGCCTTGGAGAAGCAGTTCACAGTTGCTTTCCTCCTCTCCTGGGACTTCTGCCAGCTGCTGGTTTAGCTGAGCCAGGCCCTGAGGTGTTGATTGCTCCCTCTGTGTTCACCTTCCCACTGAAGGGCATGGCCAGAAGCTTTTTCTGTGCTCTGCCACTAGAAAGCCACCCCATCAATCAGGCTTTACTTTGCAGGGTCTAGCAAAGAGGAGCCTGGTGTGTACAGCTCCCTTCACCCTCCCATGAAGAAGTTAGGTCACACCAGTCCATGAAACCCAATAGTCACCCCATGGGTAAGCAGGATCAGGATCATATTCCATAGGAGAATGAGCTGACCTTTCTTGTTTGTATGGTGAGTGTGTCCAGGAGGCTTCTTTGTCAGCCTGGTAGCCCCAGCTGCCCACTTGCAGTGCATCTTGGCAGCTCCAGAGCTCTTGCCAGGGCTTTGAAGTTAACAAAGAGTTATTGGGAGTTATTTAGAGTTACAGGGTTTTATTTCAGAGAGAACCCCTGTGCATGGCTCAAATAAAACTGTCTTCCTGAGGCAGAACCTGCATGTTCAGAGTGCTGGGGGGGTGGTGGGCACTAACAGCACACCCTGCATCAGCTTGGCTCCAAAACATGATGAAGATGTGCTAGTCTTGATGATTAAGAACAAGCTGTGGGAGTTTGCTGCTGGCAGAGTCAGCAGGAGCTCAGGAAGGTGCATCTGAGTTCCTGCTGGGTTGTGGGGGATAGACTTTGTCTGGGACCAGCCCTCCCATCCCTCTCGGGCAGTAGGGCCTTCTTGGGTTTAGCCCTGGCAGAGCATTTCAGTGCTCCCTGCTGTTCTCTGAACAGAGCCTCAGTTGCCTCAGGTTTTCCCACGTTGCCCCAGCATCCAGTCCTGACTCTGGCAGATCAGTCACTATAAAGTTCTTCAGAACTCCTGACCTTACAGAAAACAGCTCTCTATCTCACAGCAATATTTTGGACTGTAAATCTCATCTCACCCTGAGACTTCCCAAGACCTTTTGGGTTTTTACCCCCCTGATAAAGCCCTGACAAGCCCCATTGCCAGTGGTGCTGGTGGCTGCTGGAGGTGGAGAAGCCACAGGCTGCAGCTCCCAGAGACTGAGTTCCTCAGGACCAGGTGGGTGTAACATTTCCCAAGCTTTGGGCTGCTCTCAGGAGAAACCAGCCTGGCTTTTGGCTGGTTTTTATTTGTCACAAACTTACTCAGTTCAGCCCCAGGTGAGTTTCTCAGTCAGTTTTCTTGCAGAGGCCTTTACCATTGTAAGGGAGGAGAATTAATACCTAATTACTGCTGAAACAAGGCTTAATTAACACGTGTAAGAAATGAGTCAGGCTCTCTCCACGAAACCTGTCTTGATCCAACCAGATAAAGAGGTGGGTAGCCCTCAGCTTTGAGATGATCCTTGGTAGCTGTCCCAGCCTTTCTGCAGGCTCAGGCTTATGGCACAGCCCTGGATGGGTGCAGACAGCACTGACAGCCACCCCAGGGTGTGGGCTGGTGTGTAGCTCCTCTGAATCCTTCTGCAAGCAGAGCCAGCAAAGTCTTCCCCTGGCCCCCAGCATCAGGAATGAGCTCCCCCAGCAGCACAGCTCAGCAGGGCTCAGGGAGGGAGGGGGTTTATGGTCGGGCCTTAGAGGAATGATGCAGCCAGCTGTGCAGTCGTGGGTTTGATGTCTGAGTTTCTCAGTCCTTTCGAACATCCCAGATTGTCTGGAGAACAAGACCCTTCATGCATTTTTTAGATGATTTATTTATTCTTCTGGTAAGAATTGGAGTGTCAAGAACAGAGCTCACAAAGTTGGCAGCAGGGCCACGTGCTTCTCTTGGTTCCTGGGGACAGAAGGAAGCAGAGCCATGGGATCAGAGGGCTCACATCTCTTGTCTCTGTCAATACAACTCCATTTATGCTCCCTTTCCCTGCACCAGGCTCCAAGTGTCCTGGAGCCCCTGTGCCAGGCTACATGCAGCACCAGGCTGCTGCCAGGGATCTCCCACTGTCACAACTGAGTGTTTCATAAGCTCTGGGTGAAAGAAAAGTCATTTGACACTTCCCAGGTGTGTCCTGGGAGGGGATCATGCTCACTGTGCTGCTCTAATTGTGTTTTCTTCCCCTCGAGACACTGGTGTGTTTTGCAAGGGCCAGTGTTTTTGTGTGTGTGGCATGATACACCTTGCTCTGGGAACCTCTGCCACCTCACTGCCATCCTCCTTGTTCCAGCTCATCACTGGTCACTGACACTCACAAAAATGACAACACTTCTGTATTCCTGCTTTCCAACAAGGATGAGCCAACACTCATTGTGTCTGTGGCTTCCAGATCACCTCCTCATTTCCATGTGGCCAGAAGGATCCACTCCCAGGTCTGTGTTTCTTCTGTCAGGCTCCTGAGCTCACTACTGTGCCTTCATGGCCCCAACCAGCATAAATTCTGAACTCAGACAGATAATTACTCCTTCAGACAAGAAGGTTTAGGCTTTTATTTATGTCTCTAGGCTGTGATTTCTTCCATGCTGAGGCTTCCTGGGTGTCTAGAAGGCATCCAGGCCACTGTTAGTCCCACAGGGTGGTCCACAATTGACCCCAGGCAGTGCCTACTTTGGTGTGTGTGTTTGCTTTTTATTCAAGGGGTAAGGAAGAGCATCACAAATACAGTAATTTGCCAAAAAAAAAACCAAACAAACAATTTATCCTCTCTTTAAATTAAAATTCTTTGAAGCTCTCCTGGGGAAAAAATTAGGAATATAAACTGTGCTGGAGGGAAATAAGAAATGAAGAAAGTTAGAAAGTCTTTAGAGGGAAGAACCTCAGCACTGGGGAGACCCTCAAAGCAGCTTGAATCAGAGGTTTCCACAGTTGGGAGATCATTTGGTGCTTGTAAGCAAAGCTTTGTGGCACAGGCTGTGAAAATGAATGAGAATTCTCGGTTAAATAGAGCAAACACTTGCTTCATTTTCCTGTGTGAGCTGCATATCCATCACACATCTGAGTCTGGCTGTGTGTGTGCCCACCCCTCCAAGAAAGGGTTCCAAAAGCCATGGCAGCAGGAGGAGCAAAGGGCTGGGCAGGGCTGTGCAGTCTGGTGGCTTTGTGCTCTGGAGCTGTGATTGGAGCTGACACACTTCACTTCCAATGAGCTGCTGCTCCTCAGACTGCTAATTGGGAGGCTCAGGCTGCATGCCTGGCTGGGGTATCACTGAAATCACTGACCTGTGCTTTGCCAGGAGCTGGGCTTCAGCAGCAGGCCTCTTGCTTTCAAGTCTAGTAAAAAATGCCCTTCTCTTGGAGGACAATTCTCTTCAGGTGATAGTTTCTTTTTTATTTTTTACTAATTGAGGCTTGGCAAACTGCTTCTGGTCTTACCACAGAAACCAACACCTTACAGCCCCCCTCTGCTGCCTGCCCATGTTGGGAATCCCTGCTTTCTGGGAGACCTGCTGCCTGAGATGGGATGGCAGCCCTGTGGCTGAGCTGCAGGTATCTGCACACCCATGGCTGTGAGATCTTCTCTCTGAGCCCACACTGATCATCTGAAGGCTTTGGGTGGCAACTGCAGTGGAAAATACTTTTATTTATTTTCTTTTCCCTTTAAGACCCTACTTATGACTAGCTGCTGTTTGCAGAGAGGTGAGGAAGATGGTTTCAGTTTGGCTCCTCTGCAGTGGCTGGGGGGCACAGTGCTGGTTCTGCTTGGGGTTTGATCACGAGTGTGAGAATTCCTGCAGGGCTGGGTGAGGCTGTTCACCACTGAAGCCTCAGGAGGAAGGTCTGTGCTCCTCAGCTGCTCTCTCAGTAACTGCTGTGTGAGGAGAGCACTGACCCTGTTCCCCAGGAAGGTGACTAAGCAGACCAAGATGCAGAGCAGCCAAAGCCTGGTGGGCTGCCCAGGCACCCCAGTGCCCGCAGCAGGGCAGCAGTCTGCACACTGAGCAGGACACTCATCCTCAGCCTCCCCACGATGGAAATTCCCCTCCCCAGACCTTCCTGCACTTGAGCACTGCTTCAACTTGCAGATCAAGTTCAGCACCTATGATGTGAGTGATGTGTTGGGGAAGGAACGTGGATTGCCCAGGGCTGTCTGGTGGTTGTGGCAGGGCCGTGCTAAGGTGGGGATAGTCTGTGAGCAGGAGGAGGCAGTTCCAGCAATCCATGTTTCCATTGTATTGAGAAATTTGGCCTTCACACTTCTTCTGGCATCCAGCAGCACTGTTTCTTTCATGCTGTGACTGGAGGCTGGGTTCCCAGCCCAGCTGAAGGGGAGCAGCTGTTGGCTCAGGTCCTCTGCAGAGCTCTCCCTGCAGCTCAGATCTGCCTGGTCCTGGCACCAGCTCCTGCAGGCAACAGGTGATTCCTGAGCCATTCTCTTCTGCTGTGGGCTGCAGTGCTGCAGGCAGCTCAGAGCCATCCCAGCTTTGCCTCCTCTGCTGCTTGGCTTTGGCTGCAGAGCCAAGCCCATCCAGCATCACACTGGGTCTAGATTGTCCCTTTTCTCTCTGCTTTAGAGTAACACAGAGCAGAGCAAATGGGCAAGGCTTGCCTCCCTGCTGAGGGAGCTTGTGTGAGCCCTGGCAGCTCTCAAGGAGTGCTGGTGGCTACTGGAAATGAGTTGGTGCAAAGACTCAAATGCCTCCACTGAACTAGGCTCCTGTTGAGCTCAGCACTCATCTCCAGGCCAGAGCCACCTGGAGCACTGAGGAGTTAGCAGAGAAAGCTTGGATTGGCCTGGGTGTTTGTGTCCCCAGTTGCCCTGCCTCTCCCCCCTGGACACAGACAGGACAAGCTCTCCTGGTGTGGACAGCCTTGTTCAGTGGCTTTCTGCGGCTGTGCTCCAGTGCTCACGCAGCAGGAGGGAGAACATGCCAATATATTGAAGGCCGTGGACCAGCCCGCGTGCTGTGCTGAGTGCTTTGGGCCAGGGGAGGGGGGTGACCTGTGCTGGCTGCAGAGGCATTGATTCTCCTCTCTCCCTATTGATGCCAGCACCAAGGGGTGCATCTCTGACGTCAGCCCCTGCAGAGCAAGGACAGCTGGGCCCAGAGGGGTTGTGTTGATCAGTGCCCCAGGAGAGGGGCAGCTCATCCCAACACAGCATCTGCAGAGGCTGGGTCTCCACGTGGAGCCCTTGGCTCCCGTGACACCGTGTTCCTGGAGGGAGGGGAGAGAGAGCAAGGACACTTGGCTCAGGCCCTCCTTCAATAAGAGTCCTGTGCAGATGAGCTGAGTTTACCCCCCAGAAGCTCCCCCTGTTGCATTTGTCAGGTGGAAGGGTCAGCTGGAGTATTTGGGTCGGCTTTCTGCCTTGGCTGTGGGAATTCTCAGGGGTGGGAGAAATGGGAGTGAACGAGTCAGTGTCCAAGAACTGGAAGAAAATAGGTTGGGCTGTCAAAGTCTTTTTAATCTCTTCTGAAAAAATATTTCCTGTAGCAACACTTCCCCACTTGGAACAGACACCTGGAGCAAACCACAAAGCACTGCAGAGGTGCCATGTCCTGCTGCCACTGCAGAGCCTTCCTGCATCCTCACGTCCTCCCCTCCAGGTACAGGTCACCTTGCTGGGGCTCTGCTGCTGCACTCAGAGCCCAGCTCAGCCCATCCCTGTTGAGTGCTGCCCTGCAGAGCACCCGAGGAGTGAGGGTTTGAGGCAAAGCTGAAAGGCAGCTGGCAGAGGAGGGGAATGTGCATCACACCCAGCCCAGGAGCTGTGCTGCTGCACCTGCCATGGCTGTGTGGGCATCTCTGCTGGAGCTGAGAGCCCCAAGGGCAGCATTTCCCCTCTCCTGGGACAGCCTGAACTCACTCCCCATCGTGTTTCTGCACAGCAGCACACAAACTCAAGAAGGGCTCTTGATATTCCTTCATATTCTTAAGGAATGTGGAAGGAATATTTCTTATTTCTTAACATCTGGATCTCACAGTGGCCGTTTGTGGAAGCCTGGTGTGGAACTGAATTTCTCCTGTTTGAATTTCTCCTGTTTCACGTGGGCTACTCTGAGGTTTCCAAGTCCATCAGAGCACCAGCAGCCCCCCAGAGGACAAACTCTTGAGTGGTGGGGTGCAAATGGCAGCTGCTTTGCTCTGTGGGTGTCCCACCCCAGGGGCAAGGGTGGAGTTCTGGCTCCTCTCCCTTTAAGTTGGAGGTAATTAAAAATCCAGAGAGGATCCCTCCTGCATCAAGGAGAGGAGAGCACAGGGAACATCTGTGAGTGCTTCACTCAAATGCTGGGGGTCCAGCAACCTTCAGGAGCAGGGGTGTGTTTCCCAGGGTCTGCAAGTGCATCCTAGGGAGCAAAAGCTGCACCGTGTGTGGCACCTGAATTCCCTGGGTAGCTCAGCACTAAATTTCAGCAGCAGGATGAGCCCAAGAGCTCTGGCTGGTGCTGCAGGGAGAAGCTACTTGCCATACACAGAAAGATTTGCTGTGCTGGAAAAGGGTTTGTGTCTTGCAAACACGATTACCAGTCCACCAGAGCCTTCCTGGTGTTTTCTGGGGACTGCCACCTCCATCCTTGCTTGCTCATTAAGGAGGGAATAATAGTTCTCATATGCTGAGAGAATGAAATTACCTCATAGGCCTTCTGTGACACATGTGGCAGCTCAAACCCTCTCCCTGAGTCACTCTGGAGTGGACTTGGCTGCTCTGTAATGAAATGAGCAGGGAATGCATTTCTGAAGCAGGCTGGAAACGGGATCAAATGAAAGAAAAGAGAGAAAAAAAGGAATGTTTGGAGCTGTTTGCATCATGGCTTGTTCCTGCTCCATGGCTCTGAGCAAGTCCAGCTGGCTGCTTGCTGAGCAGTGCTTGACAGCAGCCCTGCTTTTTTGGTGTTGCTTGAATTTTTGCACTGCAAAAACTCACACACAGAGGGGGAAAAGTGGTGAGAGAAAAGCAATTGTGCAAATGATTGGCACTGCCGTGGTTTGTGCACACAGTGCCTGGCTTTGCTCGGGTGGCACAGGGAGTTGCACTCAGGTCCTGTGCCATGGGCATGGTGAAGATGCTCCAGGCTCCCATAAAGCTCTCCTCTAGAGCCAGGGAGAGCCCTTTGGGCAGTGAAGGGACAGGCCAGGTGCTGCACCTCTGCTTTTCTGGCTGATCTTGGGCAGAATCCTTCCACCTAACTGGGCCTCCTGTCTCTTTGCCCTGTAAAGCAGGGATGCTGAGCTGTGTGTGCAGGAAACTGCTCGGATGTCCTGAGAGTCAAAGGGAGTTTCTTGGGGAGGAGATGGGAAGGTAGCAGCCTGGGTAAGGCTCAGATATCTGTGTTTTGTTTAGGAAAATAATAGAGATTCAAGGAACAAAAATGCTTTTCCCAGCTCATTTCCATGGAGAGCTTGTCCCTGGCACGTTGTTCTGTGGAGATACCCCTGAAAAGGTCACTGGGTTTGAGCTTGTCAGACAAGGAAGGCATTTGGGCTGCATGGGGGAGCAAGACCCAGTGTGGGCATGCTGATGGCTGCTGTAAATCCAGTTTAGTTCAGTGCCTGCTACCCTAGGTGCAGGCTGGTGAGGAAAATCAGCTCTGCTGCTGCAAATCCAAGGGCCACAGAGGTGCAGAATGGGAACGTTGGCTCTTGCTCCACCTGAGCTCAGGTGTCCTTGCAGCAGAGGAGTCAACCCCAGCAGGGTGGCACTGGTGGGTAGAAGGGAGGCTTCCCACTGCCAGCACACCCCATTAACACCCCCAGACAGCTGCCTGGTCCCTGATGCTCCAACTCCTGCAGTGTTTAGTGCATCTGACAGCCAGGCCACGGTGAGCAGAGCCCAGATGGAACTGGAGAGCAGCTCTGTGCTGCAGTCAGAGCTGGGGAAAAACCAGCACAGAATCTGGGTGGTTTGACACAGCAAAGGACAGTCTTTGCTCGGGGATGTTCCAGCTGAGCACATTGATTTCTGCAGTAATTAACACATGGCTCTTCATGATCCATTTACCCTCCCTGCCAATGTGTGCTCAGGCAAGAACTGTCCAGAGTCAGCTGCTCTTGCTTTTGCTCTGATGAGGATTTCAGAGAATTGGAATTACAGTAATGATTTCAGGCAGCACAGCTACATGAATAACATTATGAAATTACTAAAATTATATTATTAAAATTAATATATACAATATATACATGTAATACATATGTATTATTTTATAT
>JANHGL010008611.1:27559-42802 GCA_024611195.1 Ceyx melanurus
TATATATAAAATTTTATTTTTTGCCTGGCTCTAGGAAGCTGCAGATCTGATTTTACCTTCCTGGTTTTGCCAGGATGGTAAAATCAGATCAGCCTCACTCAGATTTCTGCTTGGAAGATTAAATAATCTGATTTTTTTTTTTAAAGGAAGAAATTGCTCTCTGCATCCTACTCTGCTCCCAGCCTTTTAATGCCATCAGTAGCAGAAGAAAAAAAGTCCATCTGAAGTTTTTCACCTAGGCTGCCTGTTCTCTGCAGGGGTGGCTGGCACTGCCCTGCCTGCTGCCCATGGAATGACTCTCTAAGAGGAAGTTTTCTCTGATTTATGCTGCATTTTTCACGCTTGCTCTCTCATGCAGAAGAGGTTTGGATCCATCTTTCTTTCCAAAAGCCTTTGCAGCCCCAGTGCCATCAGCTGGGCACAGGCTCCAGCAGGGGATGGCAGGGGGTTTGTGCTTTGGGGTGACACAGATTCCTGGGCCCTGGTGCTGGTTGGCTGGACAGTCCTGTCTGGGGCTGGCACATTTCTCTCTTGTAAGTGTGGTTTTCCACATGCCTGCTTTTTCTGTTGCTTCAGTGAGCTTTGTTGCTCACACGAGCTGCATTGGGGGTGTAGTTGGAGGGCACCAGCAGATGGCTAAATATTCACATTCTCTCATTGCCACACACCTTCCCCTCCAGTTCTTCCACATCATCACCTTGCTTTCCTTCCTTTGGCACTGTGTAGGGGTTTGTGGCAGGGAACATGTGGATTTTCTGCCTCAGAAACCACCTGACACACCAGTGGATGCTGAAGAGTGGTTGCTGCTCAGTGATGTGTATCAGGGCTCCCTGAGGACATGGAGGTGTTTGGTCCCTGCCCATGGGAGCAGCAATTTGTGGCTGGCCTCTCCAAAGCTGAGACACCTCCCAGATTCAGTGGGGGCAGATTGCAGTGCTCTCTGCTCCCAGCATGCAGCTCATCATCCTCCTGGGATCCCGATCTGACCGTGGCAGAGCTGTGCACACCATTTAAAAGAAACATTTAAACCCCGTTTTTTCCATCCATCCATCCATCCATCCATCCATCCATCCATCCATCCATCCATCCATCCCCACATTTGCACTGTGTTTACAAGACATGCCCTGGAGCTCTTGCCAAAAATACACGTGCCCTGGGAAGCCCTTCCACCAGGCAGAGGGTGGAAAGGGGGATCGATGGGGGTTTAATAGAGCTATTGATGTTTATCTGCAAATGGATAGGCAGGTTTTGTGCAATGTCACAGAGAACCTTATGAACCAGAGTGGTGATGCTGTCCTCCACTGGCCCTTTCCAGCTGAGAAAGGTGCCTGTGTGGATGCTGGGCTGCACAAATCACTCCTCCTGGCTGCAGAAAGCAAGTGTGAGTGTGAAAAAGCAGCAGTGTGGCAGAGGGGTGTCAGGTGTGGCCCTCTGCTCCGTGCAGGCTGTGTGAGGAGGATGCTGCCAACAGCTCTCACACTCCAGTGGGTGCTGGAGCTGTTGTCTGGGCACTGGCAAACTGGGGTGCCAGAGGGCAAGAGATTCCAGTGGCTTTCTGGGGGAGTTCTTGGCATGCTTTGTTCCAACCAGTGAATTAAACACCCTCAGCAATTGTCCCCGTGGCTAACGGGTTATTAACAGCTAATTAACGTGTAAAGAAGGTGACCCGGGCAGTGTTTCTGCTACCAAAAGGTAATTTCTGCTTGCATTATTTTGCCTTTTCTCCAACCAAGATGATCCAACAGATAAATGATGTAATAAAAGCAGGTCTCTAGCTCTCAGGGATATATTATTATTATTATTATTTATTAGCTACACTGTAGTTCTTGCTCAACATTACACAAGTACAAGATGTTAAGAAGTATTGTCATTTTTTGTTTAAATTAATTAATTATTTTTCATATTTCAAAGGCCTAGATTCTGTTTCAAATTATGACCACGTCTTCTGCACTCTGGGTTGAAATATTGCCAGTATTCTGCAGCCAGAACATGGTGTGTGGAGTAGATTTCTGCTCTGCTTGGAGAAATCTAGAAAATCTTAGAAATCTCTAGCCTGGTGAGCGTGGCTGCATCTGGGTTTCTGCCCTGGCTAGGGAAGCAAGGGGGAAAAACAGCTCTGCTTGATTGATATGACTATGGGGAAAGACAAAGGGGAAACATCCAGCCTGGGTAAGTGCAAACTAGCAATACCAAGGCAGGCAGTTAGATGAGAAGATAACAGATAGGGATCACCACAAGACTTCAGTGAGAATGCAGCCTAGCTCAGCTGGGGGAGGCACTGAAGAAAATACCTGTGAGGAGCAGCAGCCACAGGATGGAAAGGTGCAGCTTGCACTCTGCTGCTAAAAAATTCAATGTATAAAGAGAAATTTAAATACTTGTGAAACAATTCCTCCTCCAGCCTGGAGAAGACTCCTCAGAGCATCTCCAAAGCCTGCAGGGAGCTGCTCCAGTGGCTGGAATGAGCAAGGAGTGGCTGGAGATGAGAACTGAGGCAGAAGTTGTTCCCAGCAGAGGGGTGGGCACTGGCACAGGGTGCCCAGGGAGGTGGTGGAGGCTCCATCCCTGCAGACATCCCAGGTGGGTTGAGGAGGCTCTGAGCACCCTGCTCTAGCTGAGATGGCCCTGGGAGCTCCCTTCACCCAGACACTGCTGTGGCCCTGTGAAGAAGGCCAAACTCCTGGGTTTCCAGCAGTGCAAGCTGCAGTGAAGCTGCAGCAGTGTCAGCTGCACAGGACTGTAGGAGGAGGGCAGGGCTGAGCCCCCCAGGGTGCTGCAGCTTGCAGGGGAGGCCCAGATGCAGGGCTGATGAGAGCAGAGCTCAGTGCTGGGCAGCAGAGGAAGTGGGTTCTCATCTCCAATGTGACACCACAAACCAGTCACTTCTTCCATGCCTCACACTCTGCTCTTTGCAGCTGGGCTCCCTGCACCCCCCAGAGTGGGACAACAGTGAGAGAGGCTGCACATGGGGAGCTCTGCAGGGTCTAGTGAAGTCACCTTCATCTGCTGTGAGCTTCCCTCACCAGGGCACCTCTGGCTTCTTGCAGATGAGGTGGTGTCCATCCTCTGCCTCACCCCAGCTGCAAACCATGCTGCTGAGAGGGGGAAGGAGAGAAAACCCCACACCCTGGGTCCCCTCTGGCCCGCAGGGGGGTGCTGCGTGGTCCTGCAAGCCCCCAGGTCCCACCGTTTAGGTGAGGCCGATGGGTAGCTATTAATTAAGGTTTTTATGTGGTTCCTAAGAGCTGTATCAGGCTCATTTTAATTGCAGTGAGGCCTCTCTGCCCTAATCTGGAAGGATAAAGGTACCTGTCTGGTATAAATGAGTTAGTTTCAGTTGTAGAGCACTACTTGAATTCATTACCCAGCGTGGCAGGGTGCAGAACAATTGCATTAGTCCCTGTCCTCTGGCTGGTGCATTCAGACCATGAGTGCACACTGGAGCCCTGCAGAGCAGCAGAGCATGCAGCAGAGCTGTGCCAGTGGCCCGGGGTGCCCAGAGGGCACCAGAATTAAGGTTTTGGCTCTGAACCTGATTTAGATTATCTTCTCAGTCACGTTCTAAAAGACAAATTCTTGAAAGATGCCAAGGGAAACTTTCTGAGAGCAAAAACCCCCCAAAGCACCACGATTTCTCAGGATGCCTAGACAGCTTCTTGCCCTTACAGTGCCTGCTTCAGCAGCCTGGGCAAGAGCTCTCCTGGTCCAGGGTCTGCTGCTGCTGGATGCTTCAAAGGCTTGAAGATCCCTGATGAAAGGTGCTGTATAAATCCACTTCTCTTTTACACAGAGAGAATAGAGTCTGCTAAGATCCTCTGTGTGTATCAGAGTCATTTTAGTCTCCTAAAAGAGTGAGCACAGGTTGAGTAGTGGGCTACACTGCACTCACCCACAGCAGCAGGGGAAATCCCCCTTGTGTGCTAACAGCACCCCCTGCTCAGCACCCTGACTGGGAAGCTGTGTCTCACCCAGTGGGTGTTCTCCAGTCCTCACCATCCTGCTGCTGCTCGTAGCCCTTGGCTCCTTCCAGGCTGGGGTGGAGAGGCACTGAGCCCCTGGGAGGGGGTCAGCTGCTGGATACGGGGGCCTCAAAACCCCTGGGCTCCAGGGGGCTGAGACATGAGCTGTTTGCTAACACTCAGGGATGTTCCTTCTCCTTCAGGACTGGGAATGAACACTCAGGGATGTTCCCTCTCCTTCAGGACTGGGGTTTAACACTGAGGGATGTTCTCTCTCCTTCAGGACTGGGAATGAACACTGAGGGATGTTCCCTGTCCTTCAGGACTGGGGTTTAACACTGAGGGATGTTCCCTGTCCTTCAGGATGCTGCTGGGGGTGTGTGGAGCTGGGCTCACCTTTCTGCTCCCTTGCAAAGCAGCATTTTCAGGCGAGTTGTTCCAAGCTGGCACCACAGCTGTGTGCTGGAAAGGGGGATCAACTCCTTCCCTCTGCTTGATCAAGATGTTTGGATAGCAGCAACCAGCCAGGAGCCTCCCAGGACAGCTGCAGCTCCTCCCCTGGGCATGATCAGCAGCTCTTTTCCCTCCTCCTGCATCCCGGGGAGTTGTGAGTGCCTTGGGAAGGCTGCCGTGCCGGGAGCCCTCCAGGAATGCTCACGACTGCTTCTGGCATCTGCTGCCAAACCTGACTGAGGAGGCTGTGTGTTTAACCACAACTACCAGAGAGGGCTGTTGGGAAGGCAGTTGTTTCCTGCTGGGTTGTGTTTCTGCCAACACTAAATGCACAGGGATGGATTTAATGAGAGGAGGGGGAGGTTTCCTGGTGCTATCCACACTGCTTTGAGCACACGAGGCTTTCTGGCTTCTTTCACCAACACAGGCAGGCAGGGCTTGTGAGTGCAGCCCACAAACCACCCCAGAACCCTGCCTGCTGTAGCCAGGGACACTCCAGGCTGTCAGGGTGAAGCACCTGAGGGTGATGCTGGGAGGGGAGTGCTGAGGGATGCTGATAGAACCATGGAATTGCCAGGGTTGGGAGGGACCTTAAACTCATCCAGTTCCACCCCCTGCCATGGCAGGGACACCTCTCACCAGAGCAGGCTGCTCAGAGCCCCATCCAGCCTGGCCTGAGAAACTGCCAAGGCTGGGGCTGCCCCCACCTCTCTGGGCACCCTGGGCCAGGGTCTCAGCCCCTCCTGGGGAAGAAATTCTTCCTGATGTCTGAGCTGAATCCACCCAGCTCTAGTTTGGATCCATCCCCTCCAGTCCTGGCACTGCCCCACAGCCTCAAAAGCCCCTCCCAGCTTTCCTGGAGCCCCCTCAGATCCTGATTCCTAGGGGAATCTAACCCCATCAGTGCTGATTTTCTAACTGCCTGGTGACAGAGCTCCAAAGAGAGAGGTGCAGAGCTGCTTGTTGCCCCTGTTCCCTTCTTCACCATCTCTCTTCCTAATCTGGGCTGCACTGAGCAATTAAATACCGAGCAATTAAATACCCACGAGAAGGTAGGAGATGGGGAAAGAAGGGGATGAATCTCTCCTTCCCACAGAGCTGCTCTAAAAATGCACTTGAGATGCCAAGGCTGGGGAGGAGGGGACATCCTGAAGACTCTGTGAGGTGATGGGCACAGGGGCAGTGGAAGGTGGAGGAGCTGCTTGGCTTACAGCTGGGCTGAGGGTGGACACTGAGGGTCCCTGGGGCAGCTGTCACCATGCAGAGGCTTTCTGATATCCCCATAACCCTGTGTCCAACGGGACCTGGTGCATTTATGATCTCCAGGGACTGATGCTGAAGCCTCTCTTTGTGTCCCACCTCTCAGCTGCACGTTTCTCCCCTGAGGAAACAGTGTTGAGAGGAAACCTAACCCCAGAGACCTCAGAGTGCTTTTAGGAGGTGGATGTAGTTATTTCAAAGCTCTGGGGGGAAGGTGGGAGTTCTAAGCACAGTCCACGTGTCACTCAGGAGGAAAGGAGGCCTTTGGCTTTCCCCCTCCCCCACTCCCCAGTGCTAACTGGGTAGGTGCTGGAAGGTTTCCCTCAACATTAACCTGAGTTTTTATTTGTACCTCGAGGTGTGTGCTGACAACACAGCCTTGGGGTGCCCAGAGCCCAGCAGAGGAGGTTTGTGATGTGGTGACAGCTGTTTCTCTGGGCTGGTGCTTGCTCCACCAGTGAGCCTCTGCTCCACGGCCTCTCCTCTCCATTCCCGGGCTGCTTGACTTGCATTTGAGGACTGGATTGTAGACAAAAGGCTTAAATATCGAGAGCAAGGGGCAGAAATCATCAATAAATGCTCATAAAGTGCAGATATTCCCAATCCCATCGCTTTGCTCTAAATAAGAGTTTAAGATGACTTCATCATCTGTCTGAATTCCATCTTGCATCTGTGCTGTGCAGAGTTTCAGCAAGCTTGCTCTGTTTAGATTGAGCAGATACTCTCTGCATACTAATCAGGATCCTGACTGATTTAGCACATGTAATGATTTTTATCTAGCTAATGGGAAGCTCTGTGGTTGTTCTTCTCCTGCTGTCCACGCTGCTCTTTGTCAATATGCAGGCCCTGCCTCCTGGATCTGCAGAGCAGGATTCAAAGGGAGCCGGGCGTGCTGCGTGTGAACAAAGAGCTGTGCACTGTGAGAGCAGCTGGCTGGGAAATCACTGCCTCTTTGTGCTCGCAGCCACGGCAGAAAGCAGCTTGGTGGCTGCTGGGCCACCACATTCCAGTGCAGGGGTGCCTGAGTCCCAAAGCCAAGAAGAGATCACAAACCACTGCATTTCTACATCTCCGCACTCCTACGAGCCCTCCGTGGGCTGCAGGTGCTGGTGCTCTCCCCTGGACAGAGGCACCCCAAATGTGGAGTCAGCCTCAAAAAAGGGCTGTGCTAAATGGCTGGCTGAGAAGGAGCATTTCAGAATGTGACAGCAGATTGGATCTCAGTTTAGCTCCTTGTGATCAACTGATCTCCTTCTGACTGCATCTGCCTGGCTGCTGCTCAGCCTCCATGCTGAGGGGTGCTGTGGGGTCCTGTGTGGTGCTGTGGGGTCCTGTGGGGTCCCATGGGGTTCTGTGGGGTGCTGTGGGGAGATGCAGTGGCCGTGGCAGCCTGTGTTTGTGCCCTGCTCCCCTCGGCAGCAGGTAAAGGGAGGTGCTGAGCCTGACCCCAGCCCCTGGCAGCCCTTGCAGCTGAGGGTGGGCTGCACGTGGTCACGGGGAAGCCACTGTTGGATGTGCCACAGAAGCAGCGGCACTGCAGATCTGCCAGGCCAGTGGTGCCCAGGGAAGCTTCTCCTGTGTCCCAGCAGTTGCTGTGAGGGAGATCTTCCTGCAGACCCACTTGCAGCAGCATGAGAAGCCGTGTCCCTGGAGCAGGGCGGCTGCAGGCTGGCAGCGGGGACCTGCCTTCTGGCACCACGCTGGGCCCATGCTCCACACGAGCTGAGTTGAGCCCTTTGCAGGGTGCTGCCAGCCACGTGCCTGCCCTCAGCCGTGCCCCGGGTGCCTGCCAGCATTGATGGCTTCAGGGGAAGCCCTCAGTTTATCGGGCCAAGCTCCTTTTCCTGTGCCAAGATCTGCTTGGCACGGGGCAGAGGGGCATTTGTCAGGCACTGCAGCTCTCCCTGAGGTTTCCTGGTGGTGGTTGAAGCTGCTGTGCTCTGTGACTGGCCGGGGCATCCTCTGGTGGCTGCAGCTGCCAGGCCATAGAGGAGGGGCTTGGTGACCCCAGGCCTGGGGGGGGTGGGGGAATGCTCCTGCCAGCACCATGCTGCTGAAGACCACCTATCCACGTGGTCCCCGTGGTCAGGATAGATCCTCCTTGCCCAGCTCAGGCTGCAGAGGGGCTGGGAGCATGGCAAGAGCTGGGTGTGATCCAAGGGATTCTCCTGTTTGCTGCCCCTCTGGCCAGATCCTGCCCCTGGGTCAGGCAGGACTGGCCCCGGGCACCCAGTGTGAGGAGCTGTCCACGGGCAGAGGGGATGGGGCTGCCACCAGCAGGGGTTGCCAGGGCCAGGGCTCCTGTGCAGCTACTGGGATTTTCCAAGCAGGATGATCCCAAGTGGAAGCCTCAAAGCAGACCTCAGAGCATCCCTTTGGCTGGGCTCCACTGCACACTCCATGGATCACAAGGCATCACAGGGAAAAAAAAATAGTACTTCAGGTACAGAGCTTTTTTCTCTTGTATTTTTCTCTTCTGAGACAGATTTCTTCCTGTCACTGCTCCCTCACTCTGATGTGCCTGCTCGTGGTTGCTAAATGCTGAGGAGAAGAGTGGCTGGAGTGCTGGTGTGGAAATTCCCTGGGTGAAATCAGAGCCCTTGATAAGGATACATGGAGAAGGGGCAGATCCTCACTGGGAGATAAATGAGTGCAGAGCTGCTGCCTACAGATGCAGCCACCCGTATTTATGCTGCTTCAAAGACCTGGCTAGGGGAACATCAGCTGAGCTGGGCAGCACACATACCTGCCAGGCAGCACAGGAGAGGTGTCTGTGTGTCCCTGCCACCTCCCAGCTCCTTCTCCCCTGGGATGGAGGGCATCTGATGGGCTGGGAGCTGGCTGCACATCTGTCCATCCAGGGGAGACTCTTCCCTGTCACCCAGCAAGGCTCAGCACCCTGAGTTGGGCAATATCAGAGCTGGGCACTTGCTTTTCTGAGGCAACAGCACGTTTGGTCCATGAGAAATGCTGGAGTGGAGCCTTCAGTCAGCTGGGGCTGGTGGTAATGGCAAAATATCTGCCCTTCTGTGGGCATTTCTCCATGCCTCCCACTGTCCCTCAGTAATCAAAGTGAGCCTCAAGTGGCACCAAAAGGCAAAATTCCCTTGGTGCCATAGGGGACGTTGGCCTCCTTGTGCCATTGTTCTTAGTTACTCATTTTTTCAGGTTTCTGCTCAGAGTTACTCACTGCAGCTTCTCAAATCAGTGTGTGGTGACTAGGATGGGTCTGGTGAGTCTGGCACAGTCCATCATGTCTCACACTAACACGGGGTGGTGTTATTTTTAAGGTGCTGATTTATGAAAACGAGCTAGATGAGTGTTTTGCTGAGTGTGGAGAGTAAGAGCACAGCAATGGCCAGGCAGCTCCTGCTGCAGGCAGCTGTAGGACTGCATTTCATGCTTCACAGCCCTGTGCTAGAGGAAAACAAAAATGGCAGGGTGTGGCAGGGTGTGGCAGGGTGTGGCAGGGTGTGTGTCAGGGCCTCCCTGGGGTGTGTCTGCAGGCTGCATCCCCTTCCAGTGTCATTTCTGCCTCTCAGTCCTGAGGTCTAAATGGTCCAAGCTCATCAATCATCTCTTTCCCTCTTCCGTGGTTTTCCCTTCCTAGTGTCTCCCCTGCTGCCAGAGCCTGCCCATGAGTGATCAGCCCCAGTCAGCAGCAAGGAGTGATGGCAGCCTGTGGCCCTGATGAAGATGAGGGAGCTCCTGGGACCTGCAGTGACACAGGGCTCTGCTCAGTCCTGCAGAGGCTGAGGGGGTGGGTCACTGGGATTGTCCAGCACCCCAGTTTTGCTAGCAGGGGGGATTCACCCACAGCAGTGTGTGTGCAGCTCTAGGCAGGCAGGCTGTGTGCACTGACACTGCTCAATCTGCAGAGCTGCTCAGCCCTCACTGAGCTTTGTGGCTGGGAAGCCTGAAGGCATCACCCTGTCAAGGAGAAAAGTCACATTTATCACCTTTCTGCTTGCAGGTTTCATTTTATCTACTGACCTCAGCAGATGCAGCAAGGGGAGACAGCAATATCAAGGAGAAAAAATCAAAACAAAGCCTCCCAGCTGCTTACCCATGCATGTTCCCAAACCTGCACTCAGCCAGGCTGGGATGCTGCAAAACCAGTTCTTGGCAAGGGGCTGAAGGAGCAGGCCAGGCTACAACAGCCTCCTCCCCCTCCCCGTCCCCTCTCCCTCCCCACAACTGCACTGCGTGAGACCCCCCCCCGTGCAAGCTGGCACTGGGACACCTCTGAGCTCTTCCCAGTAGCCCTGTGTCTTTGGAAGACCCCAGCAGGGTGTGCACGACCCAGCAGAGTCAGAGGGAGGTGCTCTCAGTCTAAATCTGATTTGTTGAACCTGCAGGGTCTCATCCCTGGTTGCTTCAGCAGGAGTTGATCCCTGACAGGGGTGCTGTGCACCATCCCAGCCCCTCCTGGGGATGGAGGTGTGATCCAGGAGCTGGGAGGGGACCAGTGAGTGCACAGCACCAAAACTGGGATGCCTGGGAGCTGCAGGATCCTGTTCTGGCCTCGATGGGCTGATGGGGGAGCAGTGTGGAGATGGGGCAGGAGAAGCAGTGCTCAGGCTGCTGAGGATCGGGAGCGTGTCCCCCCAGGCAGGGGACATTTGGAGATCCATGATCAGAGCCTCGTGGAAACAACTCGGCTGCACGTTTCTCAGTCCCTGTTCTGCTCTCCTGCAGGTATCCAGGGGACAGGCAGAAGGCTCTTTGGAGGGGCCAGCACAGAGGGTTAGAAGAGAGCAGCAGCATCCCAGCAGCAGCTGGCAGTGGCTGCAGGGAAGGGCTGGGGGCAGTTCCCATTCCCAGTGCTTGGGGTGGTCTCTGTCCTCAGGTGGGCATGGCTCAGTGTCTGACAGAGGCCAGAGCTTCTCCCTGAGGGCCAGGGGCACACTGCTGCCCTCAACCTTCTGCTGGTGCTTTGGGCACACAGCTGGCCCAGCCTGGCATTTGCTGCCTGCTTTGGCCACCATGCTGGGAAGAATATCCTGATTTAATTTGGGTTTCTGACAGGTGATGCAAGCCATGAGTGGTAGTCCTTCACCCATAGCTTGTAGTCCCTGGAGTTGCCAAGCAGTGGAACAGAAGGGAGCTGGGCTGTGGAGAGGAGCCAGGGTGTCTTTGGGGAGGGCAGGAGCCTGAGGTGGTCAGAGCTGGTAGGAGACTGGGCAGAGATGGTAACTGCCCCTCGCTGAAGCCCACAGCCTGTCTGTGCCCCACTGAACACCGTGGCCTGGGCTGTGTCACTTAATTAACGCTCATCCAGAAAGAATCTGTCACTTTGTTATGTCATCACTTGCAATTTTTACACCCCTTCCATTAACCCCTGAGTAGTTACTCACACTGTTGACCTTGGCATCTCCTGCCAGAGCCCCTGCGAGGAGGGGTGGGCAGGGCAGTGACTCAGAGCTCTGGGGCAGCCACAGACACTCGGCTGCCTCCTCTGGGAGCCCCAGCCGGGTGGCACAGCTGCCTGGGAAGGAAAAGGGTGAGATCCTTGGGTGGAATTCCCTTGCAGTTTGCTGCTGCAGGAGAAACAAGGGCCGCCCTGGCCCAAAGCAGAGCCACATCGCCCAGGGCTGGGGCTTGGGTGTCTCCCTAACACTCCTCCTGCTGCAGGCTGAGGTGCTCCTGGATCTGGAGCCAGGGCACTGCTTGCTGGTGGGGATGTTGCAGCAGCTCAGGAGCAGCCACGGGGTACTCAAAAAGACTGGAGGAGCTCCTGGGAGGTTGGGGCTGGAGGGAGAGGAAGGGCTGGTGAGCTGCTGGCTGCTGCCAAATTGCTTTCAGCAGGTGGCAGAGGGAGAAATAATGTCTGGGCCAAGCAACAGATGAATGTCTGAAGGAGGGCTGTAGGGAGCTGTTAGGTGTGGTGGTAATGCTGTGGGCAGGGGAAGCAAGCTCTGGTGTGTCATCTCCAGCCCTAGGATGCTGACAGCTCTGGAGTGAGTCCCTGCATGTGGTGTCACAATCCAGCAGCTGCAGAAGCACCACCGTGGGAAAACAAGAGCCTGGGACATTGCTGTTCACCCTGAATAGAGGTGAGTCCAGTTTCTGTACCTTGCCGTGCAACAGAAGGGCACTGCAGCCCTCTGAGCAGCAGGCAGCACGACCCAAGCCTGGGCAATCTGTGCTCCAAGCAGGGATCAGCATTTTGCCCAAGACCTTCATTTTTGGCCAAATTCATCTTGCTGCACTCTCACTGCCAGCTTCCTCTTCTCCCTCCTTGGCATCAGGTTGTTTTCCTTCTACAGACAGTGGTGAAGCCCCTTAGGAAGTTCCTCAGCCCCATGAGGCAGCTGAGCAGGATTTGCCTTCAGATCCCTCCCAGCCCTGACCATTCCAACCCCATTCTGAACCCCCACAACAGACTGGCCAGGCCAGCACCCTCTGCAGCTGAACTGGTTTGTCCATCAGTGAGGAGGATACTGAGCCTAATTACTGCTCCCTGCCTGGGGCAAGGGGAGGAGGAGGCAGATGAGCATTGGCAGCCCATGAGCAGGAATTCCACTTTCCCTGGTGCCTGCCTGGGGCTGAGCACTGGGCTGCTGGCCCTGCTGGGGGGCATGGGCTGGGGGAAGGAGGCAGGGAGCTGAGGAGCCCCTGCTGTACCCCCTTGCCCCACGCTGCTGCTGGGGAGAGCTGTGGCTTGCACTGGGGTGGCTGTAAGTGGAACAAGGTCAACTGCCTATTTCGGTCAAGGGGACAGAAATAGAGTTGATCTCAGTAAGATCCCAGCTCTTTCTTCCTGCTAACTTCTCAGTTCCAATTTTAGGGCTGCTGTAATCAAGCTGAGGAAGAGGCCATTTCTCCCATGGAGGGGAACTCTCTCCAAGCCCAGGCAGAAGCAGGAGTCACTGGAAGAGGAGCTTTGAGAAGTGAGTCTCTGGCCAATGAGAAGGTCTGTGCAGTTCAGGAGTCACTCCAGTTGGCGCCCAGAAGAGAAGCTGCTCTGTTCTGGTGGCAGCCACTCCAAAGCAGAGGGCTGGGTGGGCTGAAATACCCAGGTTTGCAAGTGTGCACAGCCATGAAACTGTTCAACCTGCTGCCAGGGAGCAGTGATGCTCTTTCCTTTGGAGCAGAGATGCTGCCAGCTCGTGTCTGGCAGTGCCAGAGACAGGCTGGGGGGAAACCCTCACTGGATGCTGCTCTAAATGAGCAGCCACACACAGTGCAAAGCCTCTGCCACACAAACCAACCGGTTCAGATGTTCTCTGGCAGGGCTTTTGGGATCCTTCCTCTGGAACACCTGGGAATTCCAAGGGGAGGGCTGGCAGATGGGCTTGCCTGGCCCTCTGTGGCCCCAGCCCCTCCTTCCCTGGGGCTGCAGGGAGGGCTATATATCTATTTATATATATATTTAATGCTAAACAAGGGAAAACCCCTGATGGTAGAGCAGAAGAGTGGTTGATGATGAATAAATCTTCCAATACCAGGGGACTCTTCAGTGAGAGAGCACTTAAGGGCTGTCTGTGCTGGGAGAGAATCCCCATGGCTCCTTTTACACATCTGGTAACTATTCCACATGTGCTTCTAGCCACCACCCCCCCTTTCTGTGAGGCTGAGTGGGTTTGACTGGGCCTTATGCAATTAGCATACTGGGAGGACTGGCTGCAGCTCTGAGGTGGTTTCTCTGGGTCCACAGGTGGTTTTCTGCGGATACCTGAGCAGTGCAAAAGGATTTGGGGAAAATGGATCCAAATCCCCCGTGCTGCTACTGCTGGAAGTGGAACTTCAGCCAGGATGTGCCAGCTTTCACAGTAAGGGTTCTTGGGGGCCAGGTGGGTTGGGAGAGGGTAGGTAATCGTGTCTCTAATGGCTCTTAAATTACAGAAAGTGAAAGAATTTAGAAAGCTGCTCATTGAATACGTCCAGAAAAAAAAATCCAAATAAAAATCCCAGCGGGTTGTGGTTTCTGAGAGCAGGAAAAGCAGGAACAGCAGGAGAAGGGCCAGTCTTGTGTCACAGCCAATAAAGCACAGTGAGGATGGAGTCAGAGCAGGTGCTGTAGGAAATCCTCTGCAACCAGGGGTGAATGGAGAACTGACAGAGAAAAGCAGACAGAAGTGCACTTGGCATCCCGTGGGGCTGTGAGAGGCTGGGTGTGTGAAGGGAGCTCTGTGTGCCATGCTGAGCTCCTCCAGAGCACCCACGAGATTCCCTCAGCACACACTGCCAGCACTGACAGTCTTCTCAGAAGAGCCAAACCCACAGTTCCAGGTGGTTTCCTAGCAGCTATTTGCTTTAGGACATGTGGAGCTGTGCTTCTGGTCTGCAGGGCCAGGGTGCTGAGTGGGACCCAAGGCCATTGAGGGAGGGCTGTGAGGAGAACAACTCCACTTGCTGTCCATGTGAGAGCTAGGGATCAAAAAATCAAATATCCAGTCAGTCTTGCTACCTGTGAGATGCGTTTTACTCTAAATTCCTGCATTTTACACTGTTTTTCTGCAGTAGTCCCAGCTGGATTGTTAGTTCCAGCTTGAAAACCCCAGTTGACAAATCTAATTCTCCACAAACACCCCAGAACCAGAACCTCTGGGGGCTGATTCAGATTCATCGTCATCCTGACAACATCTCTGCTCAGACTTCACTCTGCCTCCTGCGGCTGCAAGGGCTGGATTCCCAGTTGGAGGTGGCACTCCCTACTGGGGGGACACCCTGATGGGCTGGTACTGGCGAGATGGGGCAGCAGGAGCAGGAAACACTCAAGTGTGTGGCACAGCAGGGAGGGAAGGGGTGTGAAAATCTCACTGCTGCCAGGTACCCTCCTAGGGCTTGATGAGTTGCTCCATATGGCTGGAAAATGCTCCCACCTTTGCCTCTAGCACACCCGTAGCAAGGCTGGGAGGTGTCACCTCCCCCGTGGCACGGTGTGACAGGAAGGCTGGAAGAGATTTTTACTCCTAAAATCTGGCCCTGGAGTGTGTGTTGGGTTTCTTGCCAGGCCAGGCCAGGCCAGTCTCATCCTCTCAGCTGGGCTTTGGCTTCTGTTAGAGCAGGATTGCTTGGAAACCCATCTGCAGACAGCCTCGGGATGCCCAGGACAGCCCTCTGCCCCACAGCTCAGGACTGGGGGGGTTTGTTCTCCCTGCCCTGCTGCCATGGTGCTCCCTGCTGCCCCACAGCCCTGTTCCTGTGGGCTGTGTGCCCAGCTCTGCCATGGAAAACTGGAGTCAGGGCATAGGCTCTGTCACTCTGCTGCTTGGGAAGGCAGCTGGGGTGCTGCTGGTGGGGGTGCTGCAGAGATTGGGTGCTGGTGGTGCTGGGGAGATGGGGTGGTGCTGGTACTGGGAAGATGGTGCTGAGAAGATAGGGTGCTGATGCTGGGGAGATGGTTATGAGAAGATGGGGTGCAGGTGGTGGTGCTGGTACTGGGAAGATGGTGCTGAGGCCATCCAGGGGTGACTGGGAGAGCCCCCAGATGAGCCCACCTCCCTGAGCCCGTCATCCCGGGGTCCCTGAGCCCATCTCCCTGAGCCCATCTCCCTGAGCCCATCACCCGGGGGTCCCTGAGCCCATCATCCCGGGGTCTCTGAGCCCATCTCCCCGGAGTCCC
>JANHGL010008613.1:0-61991 GCA_024611195.1 Ceyx melanurus
CTGGCAGTGTAGGGTTAATGGCTGGACTTGATGATCTTGAAGGTCTCTTCCAGCCAAATCATTCTATGATTCTATGGTGTGTGCAGAAAGGCTCTTGATTATACTTGCTCCTCTTGGACTGTCCTGGTTTGAGTGAGAACAGAACTAGTACTGTTCTGTGATTTTACTTTTCAGCTCAGTTCTTCTAACTGCACTGTCTGAAGTTAGCAGCCTGTTTTCCCAGGCAGTGTCTGCTGCTAGAAGTGATACCCCATGGTTAGAGTTACTACCAAGGGTTGGTGTGCAGACCAAGGTCACTGCTGGATCTTGTGCACCACATTGCAGGATGCAGGACATGAAAGGCAGCACCTGCAGGGAGGAGCAGACAGGACAGGTGACCCCACACGAGGGATTCCATCCCATATACATTATATTCAATATTAAGTTGAGGGATCTGGAAGGTCTCACTTTTGGCATTAAACTAACAATGCAGCAACCAGAGAAAGCCATCAGAAAGGGAGGCAAAGGATGAGAGTAGATTTTATATGAAGAGACATAAAAGCATAATGAAAAAGTACTTTCAGGGATGCACTTAAGATGAAATCTTGTAGAGGGCTAAGTCACTATCCTTGGGAAAAAAATTAAAATCACAAAAAACAACCCCAAACAAAATACATCCTGCAATTCCTCTTCCTCCCAAATTTATACAGAGGTTTAAGGGTCCTGTATTTCCAATGATCTACCTAGACACTGATGTTCTGCATTCACTAAGGCTATTTTTCCCAAAATTAATTTTTTAAAATATATGCACAGACATGACAGCTTCACTATTGGTGGAACAGAAAAACCTCTTTCATTTTAACATTTTCAGTAGTGCTCTACATTTTTCTCCTTAATGGCAGAGCATCAGTATATGCTTTAACTTTTATTTCTTGCCCATAGGTTTCCCTAGGGTTTCTGCAAGAACACAGTCATTTTACTTCTTCAGTAACCTTTCAAGATGTAATCACACAAAAGCCACCATGAAGCACCTGGACAAAGTATTCATAGAATAAAGAGCAGATTTTGTTCCATAGTAAAAAAACCCACAACAACCAACCAACCAACAAAAAAACAAAACAAAGAAAAAAAAAGAAAAAACCCATACAAACAAACAAAAATCCCCAAACAACAAATTGTGGTATGACTACCATCATTTCAGTCTTAAAAAAAATAATAATTTAATGAAGTATGAGCTGTTACCTTTTCGTAATACATTAGCCTTGCATCTTTTCTGTGCAAAATACAAAAAGAAGCTTCCTGTATAAGCTAGATAGGCAAGAAAAAACATCCTCATTCTATTATCATAAAAAGTGCCTTTTTTTTAAGTTTGATGATAGGCAGTAAAAACACTTTCATGGCATTATGACTGCAAAAAGCATGCTAAATGATGGAGAGAGGGAAGGGAAAGGAAAATAAAAAGACTCAAAAGACAGTTATTAGACATTACAGAATTCTGCCAGAAAGCTGTACAAGCCTGCATATTTAAGATGACAGCACTTTTGCTCATTGCCCAAGTCCATAGTTTACAATACATCTCTATAGAAGGTACTGCCTTTAATGCATGTCTTTAAGAAAAATTATGTCATGCATACATGTAGTTGTTCTGGCCTACCTTTGGCATGTCTTCCACAAGACCTTAAACATCAGAGATGCTGATTTCCATGTTACTACTAGCTTCCCATGTTACTACTACTTTCATGAAGATCTGGAACAATGCATAATGTGTCCAATTAAATTGATTTACATTAAGTGTCAAGCAATTTATGAGCATTACTATTCTCAAAAGCATCCAAATCCCCTAGAAAGCTTATTCTTCATTATTAAAAAAAAAAGATAAAAGTTTAGACTTATTCACCAACTAAGGCACTTTAGAAAATATCTGCTTTTAATGACAAAAGCTTCTTTTGTGAGTTTTTCTAAACAGATTAGACTATCACAGTCCCACACTTTCAATCCTCCCTGTTTACCCATATTCTCTAGTACAGTTCTACTTCTAATGTCTTTCAAGTTGAGTAGAAGCAAAGTTTAAAGTAGAAGGTTTTCAAAAGATGTAAAACTGAGAACAAGTGCTCTGCAAACAAAGCCATTATTCAGCTTTTAAATGTAATTACTGTTGCTGTTCGCACTTTTTCTTTTTTTGGCAGCATTCTAAAATATAAGGAGGTAGAGATTTCAAATGAATCTGTTGTGGTGTAGAAAAGAAGAATTGTGTACAATATCATCAGTCAGAATTTTGTTGTTAGTAAGGCTAAAGTATCACATGATACAATTTAGGATTAAATCCTTTGGAAGGATACTTCCAAGTCACAGCACACACTGACTTGCTATTAAAAGCTAATTTGTGCTAGAGGAGACATGCTTCTTATAATATTTATACACAAAAACCTGTCTTTCATATTTCTTCGACTGCATTGAAACTAGTGTTTTTTCTTTTACTTTTTTTTTTTTCTTTTTTCTTCTGTGATAGAGCAGACAACATTTCCCAGGTGCTGGAATAACACAGATTTAGGAAAAAAGTTTGGGTTTGTTTTTATAAGGCAAAAAATACTTTGGTCCTTTGCCTACAAAACTGAGAAGTGAGAAGAGCCAATACATTATTTACCTCGCTGTACCTCAGAGCCCCTGGAAATTTCTCCATGCACAGCAAGATCTACAAGGTATGAGGTGGTTATATATCATGGAATTCATCAGCCACAAAACATTTATGAACCATGACAGTCCAGAAAGACACTCACTGCTCTGCAAGACCATTTTCATAGAAGTTGGTCTAGACTATTCATGCTCTATACTTACATATGTTAAAACATCAAAATCATAAAAATGTGAGAACATGAAGTGATTTACTTGTTTTCTCATTGAGCTATACATTCAAATGGTGCTTTTCCATACATCAAGGATTAAGTACTACGGCAAAGATATTGCTGACAGCCACTCAGTTAAAACAATGATCAAACTGTGTCAGGAGGAAGGTACTGTAGACAGAAATTTGGCATCTAGTTGTCAGAATAATTTTTCCTTTGTAGTTAATGACGATCATTTAAAAAGCTTGATACATTGAGTTGTCCACCACTACTATCCACAAAATCAGACTTTTTGCTGAATTCAGATTTTATTTTTTTTTTATATGTAATATTTAACTAGCTTTTCAGAGCAGCGTAATAAAAAGTCTTCTCAAGAAACAGCCTCAAATCATGACTACGGAAGAGATTTTCAGGAAATGGAAATGAATGGAAAATTTGGAACATCCATTCTTAAGGCAGAACCTCCTCCTGAATGACTGGACAAGATCGAAAGACAATGAAAGGTGGGACTTGGTAAAACCAGATCCTCAAATATCTGTGTCAGGATGGTTTCTGTCCAATTTTTTTTTTGTTTTGCCATTAGTGAAGAAGAACTTTTTCAGTAAACCAAAGGCTATAGAAAACCAGACTTTTCTGTACAAGGTATCACATCTGCCTTCACTCTAATTTTCACATTAAGTTCAAGAATCACACCAACAGACTGGCATCTGGACTAGATGATCTTCTAGGTCCCTTCCAACCCCTAATATCTGTGAATCTCTGAATCTAAGAAAGGAACAGCATTATTCTGCTGCTTCAGCTCAAACAACTTAGACTCACCAAGTTACTATAGAACAGGAGAAGGAATGGAAGAAAATAAGGCTGAGAGAAACAATGAGTGAAGGAATCAGTATTATAGTTTGGTGGCATTTCATGCTGAATAAAAATTAAAGTTCACAAGATGAAGTTGAAATACAGGACAAGCCCTAGATTTGTTCCACTTTTAAACTTGAAGTTAAACCTCCATGCTTTTAAAAACTGAATTTTAAATTGATAAGCAGCACTGGATACTTCTTCTTAAAAGCTGAGCACTACATGTTACTTAAATAATAAACACATTTTACTCATAATTTATGTTCATGTTCCTACACTCCCTATATAGCTGTGGGAATTCACTGAAGCAGATGGGAAAAGGAGTTTCATTTCCTTCCTTAATATTCTATTTTTTAAGATTTACCTGTAAATTTAAATCTATTAATGAGGAGTACATTGTCACCATTGTAATTTTATGCTAACTACTGATAATTTACCTGACTATACACAGATTCTAAGAATAAAGAAATTAAACTGATCACTCTTAGACATTAAACAGCTGTCTTGTTCATTGCATCTCTAGGGTACTATTTGGCAAGAATAACTGATTCTGATTTTTCTGTTTTTTCCACTATTTCTGTTTATTAGATATAAATATTTAATACAACAGCACTAGGATACCCCCTCTCAGAATTGCAATTAAATTTGAAGTAGATGCAGTTTCAGAAACTAAATCAAAACAGAACAAAACTTTCAAGTATAAAAAAGTTGTTGTAAAGTTACCCCACAAGAGTATAGCCAAATGTATAAGTAAAAACAAGCCATTGTGAAGTAAGTCCTGAAATAAAGAATGGATACAATTTCTTCACAATAAAAAAATAAACTAAACTATACTAGAGCTTTTAAGAATACACAACTATTTGAAAAATCCTGTAAACAGTGGCCTTCGTAACAAGAGGGTAGAAAACCTTCCTAGTATTCTTTTTAGGACAAGTTGAGCAAGTCCTGCAACATTTTCTAGATACACATACACCCAACTCCAACACTACCCATCACCCCCATCATTAGCAATGAGCAGTAGACAGGTCACATTCACAGAAGAAATCGATACAGCCCACCCCAGAAATTCTCTTTCATGCTCAGCACTAGCACAACCTTTTTCATCAGTGAAGGGGATGGTAGATCCACAGGAGGAGAGACTTGGTTTGTACCATCCTTAAAATTGTTTTCAGGGCAAAGTAATTGCCTAGGCATAGTAAAAATGGTGCATGGGTACAAATGAAAGTGATACAGGGAAAGGTATTCCAGGTCTGTAAGTAAGCAAGTGAAAGAGGCTGTCTTTACAGCGAGCCAGAGGAAAATTGTACAGAAAGACCACAAAAGAAATTAAACTCTAAATGAGGAAAAGTAACTCAGAAGTTAAACAGTGTCTTTTGCCCACAGAGGAAGAGATGGAAATTTGATGAACAGAACAATTTTTGCATAATTCTGTCTCAGTCTATTACACTAATTTCAGTTCATGGTAATTAGAGCAAGCTCCTTTTGAAGTATCGGTTATCTATGGATATGACTTATGCCCACATTCCCACTTCCTCTGCATATAACATACCAAATATAATGGAAACTATTAAAAAAAAAATTTACAAAGAATAAAAAAAGGGGGGGGACCACTTCATACACTATTTCCTAAGCTTGTCATTATTATTCATGGTAAAGACATTTTATTGCCCAGAAACTAACTGCATCAAGGAAATCTAGTGTCTCAGGCCATAACATGCATACCTATAGTTCATATTTTGCAATTAGTTTGTGAGCATGCAAAGCTGTGGCCTTAAATGTGATTTTCACACACATGCGAAAGTAGCATTAGACTTTTACATAGAAAAAAAAAAAAGACAGAAATAAGACTATTAAAAGAGACGTTACCTGAAATGACATTTCTCTGTGCAATGCTTCCAGAATATAACATCTAACTCATTATCACAGATTAATGCTTGATATTCACATTGAAATACACGATTATACATTCATTCATGTAGAACCAACATAAAAAACAAAATCATGTTATACATTCAGAGTTGGCAAAGTTTTGAATTTCCACATCTTTTCTCGGGTCATTAGTCTTTTACCGTTGGTTCAAAAATTGCTATACAATCAGAAATACATGAGCACGTATATAGCTCTCTAGAAGGAATAAATCTTCATTAGATGCCTTGCATTAATAAATATCTATCATTGGGGGAAAAAAAGAAACTGTTAATATAAGGACGTTACAGACTAATCAAGGTGTCCTTGGCCATCCTATACAGTGGTTTTTCACATAATGAGGACCATGACAAAGTTTGTGTTCCAAAACATTTTATGTCATTTTAACCTTGCCACAGGCACCAAGGTTACTGTTAATCACTCCAGTCAAAGCCATTAACTTTAAAAAGATAAAACCTAAAAAAGGATGTTAATGATCTCAACAAAATACCAGAAGTTAATACGAAGGCTTTTTAGACAAATTTATTACTCAGACACTGTATAATATAACATGTGCTTCAGTGATATGGCAGCTCCACGGGACACTGCATTCTGTACTTGACACACCTGATTCGACTCTGAAATGGCCCATTTGAATCAAATTGGTCAACCACAGGCAAATTTCAGTTTACCCAAAGCAACAACAGTCTAGGGTGTTGTAGGACACCAAATGAATGAAGGCCAATGATCTAATTGTTGTTTACTGTTAAAATGTCTGTTCTCTAGACCAGCAGTCTCAATATTTTCTGATCATGATACCTATGAGTAACAAAAATTCATTATGCACCCCCAAAATATGTATACTTATTTATTTTTAGATTACATAAAGATGCTACTGTACTAATACATTATGTACATTTTCAACTAAGCATAACAATTTAAATGAAGTAAAGAATACTTAAATTTTTTATTTTATTTAATAGCAGTGCAAAACCCCCTTCTTGCTCTCCCCACAAATGTTGTAATTTAAAAAAAAAAAATTGCTTTTGGGAGCATTATGTGATCAAATATGCTCCATTATTTTTTACTGTCCTGGATTAACAATTTGCAATGCATCAATCCAAAAGCCTGGTTCAAAGTTCAGTCTGTTTTCATAGAATCATAAAATTATGGAATGTTTAGGGCTGGAAGGGACCTTCAAAGTTCATCTAGTCTAGTCTCCCTGCAGTGAGCAGGGATGATACTGGTAATTTCAAAATGTTTTTGGCTAAGCTTTTGTCAGATCTGATTAGGACGTCATTGTTTTTACCACATAATATAGCTAGGAATAAGAGAAATGGCAGCTCTGAATTTTTCTTCTCGTTCACTTGTGCTCACATTATTACTACTGCATTCAATCCACAGGTTTTCTGCACAGTTTCTTTCAGGGATCTTTTTAATACACTTCTCTGTTTTTTTAGTTAACAACTAGATAATATAATGTTTAAATCAACCAGACACACATACTATATCACAATATGCTTAAAATGAACAAATGTGCCACTGCCTACCTCTCTTTGTTTTTAAGCATCCACTCTTCACTCAGGATACTTTGTGTACCATATCTTATGCGACTTACTGACTTATACACAAAATGAGGGCACCAGTGTCAAGCCATATATTAAATATTAGTTAAGCTTAATTTTGTTATTAATATTTACCTAAAAAACCCCAACCTTAAGTAGAAGTTACAATATTTTCTCCCACACCCCAGTGGATCATCATGGACACACCTCACCTTGAAGACCACTAGTCCATCTCTCTCCAAAAAAAGATTCCATACTCTACTTTTTAATAGAGAAATGACAACATATTACACCATATACCTACTTCACTATTTGCTGAAATGGTTCCAAAGTAACAAGTTGTCTTAAGAACCTCAGTCTAAATTACACCAGGAGCTCCTCTAGACAAACTAGGACTTGCTCCTTTTGTTCTGCAAGCATCTGTAAACCTGAAACAAGCATCTTCATTCAGGGTGGCCGCACTCTAGTATGTCATTAAGTAGTAAAGGGAACAACTATCTTGCTGGTTACTGTCAAAATTAAGCCAGTGCCATTATACAGAAAAGAGAGATGGTAAAACCTCTCTGCCCATGCAGAGCATTGCCAAAATTAGCCAGTAATAGATGCCAGAAGAGTTTTGTCTGAACTCAGCATTCAATTATTATAAGCTGTTTACAATATTGGTGTCTCTGACTGTCTCAAGCTCTTAGCTAAGCTTGTAACAGAAATTATCTTTTTGCTGGATACACCCTATGATCTTCCTACAAGCAGTCTAGAAGGTATCAACGTCTTGTACTCTTTAGACTATATGTACTGAGTCATAACTAAGGGAAACTTGCACATTTATACTTTGTAAAGTCTACCCCATTAGATACACTTTCTTCCCACGCTACCGTTGACAAGTTTGTCAACGTGTCTCTCTAATAGTATATATTAGCTCTAAATATGTAGTGGAACCAGGAGAGAGATGTATAGCTTTAAGGAGACAGGAAGGAGGATTTTATTTTTTTTTTCTTGATTTACTCCTAAGAGACACATGATTTCACTGCCATCTCAAAATAACACCACCTGCTAAATTAATGAGTACCTCATCTCTGATATGTGTGACTGTCCTGACTGTGAAACACCTTGGAAAAATGCACCATTTTTTTCGCCACAGCTTTGTAAGCTGCAGGCAGACAACACAAGGCCAGAAGACAACCTCATCTGAATTAACAGAGACAGTAATTAGAGGCCTAATCAAACATAGTATTTGAAGTCTGCATAATAACAAATGGATGTACAAAAATTTAATCTTACTAGATATATTAAAAAGCAGTGATTAAAGAAACCTAATACTATTCTGATTTCAGTTGAAAGAACAAAACCCACACAGAATTAGCATAGGTTTTTTGCGAGTAATTCTGTCCTGCTCAGGATGTTACATTCCTCTAATGCCCCCATGCAAACCATACAAAGTTTGTCTATATAATTTCAAAGGAAGGAAGATGAGTGCATGACAGCTGCAGAGAAAGGGATTATTTCATGTTGGACATTACTTTTATCATGACATTTCCTACATCTGATGGCACATGTATAAAAATCCATACTTTGGAGCCCAGCTGTTAGCTAAGCAAATTTTCTTTCAGTGCAAAGCTTCTAATTGCAATGAAAAGCTTGGAAATATTCCATGCAAAGTGCTCTCTCTAATAATGATTTTATTTTTATTTTTTTTTCATTTATTACACGCCATCAGTACCTGGGAAGGTAGGAAGTCTGAGTTACTAAGTAGGCAATCCTAAGACTTCAATCCCGGATAAATTTAACATATTTTTAGTAGCCAAAAGTATTATGTTTGCCTTCTGACCTAAACTACTACAACTCACACATCATCTGTTTCATGGAACAATAAGAGTAAGGTCTCAGAGTACTAATTGCCTATATCTTCAAAACATCAAGCAAAATACACATTAACAGCAGAAACATTCTTCAGTTATTCCTACAGTCATCAAGTCCAAGAATAATCTTGTTTGCTCACTTACAAATTAAAATACAAGATTTGGATGGAATCCAAAGTCCTCTCAGGCAATGACTTCAGAAATTTTGCAATCATGCCCTTGAAAAACATGAGCAGAAAAAAACAAACTAGGCAGAAGCTTTTGATAGTGGCATTCATGCTCCACAGAGTCCAAGTCATCAAGATAATTTTTTAATAACCTCTGTTATTCACTTTTTTGTTCCTTAGTTTCTCTTGAGGTCTTTTTTTGAAGGTTTTTTTAACAATTACAGATATCCTGTCCCTTATACTGATGAGCATTTAAATTTTGTTCTATATAGACAACCTCCAAGCAAATTATGCTGCTTCAGTATATAAATTAGTGGGTCAGTTTTCTTAAAGATGGAATGAACACATGACTTAAAACATTTAAACTGTGCATAACAGTAAAAACTGGTGACTACCAGAGATTTGAAAGTTATAGTGATGACATATATACAACTTTGCTTTCCTTTTAATTTACACACACATACAGAAAGTGTCAATTAGATAGATAAGTTCTATGTATCTCTTGGATACATAAACTTCCTCCTTCGCAAGAGGACAATTTCAGGTACAAATATATACCAGTCATAATAATTACATAGAACTCCATAGTTTTTGAGTATCAGAAAAGGAAAAACCTAATGTGTTTGGTGTCATCTACACAACTTGTATACCATCCAGCTTTCAACAGTAATTGATATAAAATGCTAGTCAGAACATATTGGATTGTGTCAAGTTCAGGCAGTCAGCATAAACAAAGATATATGTAGCACAGAAAGAATCAAAACTACTTTTCTCAACTTGTCTGAAAAGCAGGAGGTAGAATGTAAGGAAAAGAAACAAATATATAAAAAGCAATTAGCAATAAATTTGCAAATCTCATCCACTTACTGAATCGAGAATAGAGGGAATCGTGACATTACTGCTGCAGAGAAAAGACTCTAGGAGCATTCGTATAGTTACAGGAGTAGGATAAAAGTAGCCCCCATCTTGGAAGATAATCCCTTTCCTGATGTTTACATCCCTCTTTGCAATCTACACTTCTTGAAAAGCCACTGTACCTCTCACTCCCCACAGGCAAACAGTGCTTTGAGAGAGGTACTCATCTGTGGCTGACACAGGTCTAATTACAAAGCACTCCCTCACCTCAGCAACCTTCTGTGTATAAGCTATTTCAAGCAGTTTGCCTTTATGGTGGCAAAAAAGTTGTACAGTCTGACATCAGTAACACCTCTTTCCACATAAGTGTCTCCTCAATAATGTTTTTCCAGAGTGGATTTTTTACGTATATCTAATAAATAGTCACTTGTCCAAAGTGGCCATTAAACAGATGGCCATGAATCGTTTTGGACAAAGAACTACTTAAGGATCCACTTGCAGAAGCAAGTTTTGTGCTTCAGTCTTGCTTGCTTTAAAAAGCAGTGATGAACCAATGTTCTAAGAACAGCAACCAGATCTCAGAGAGGGGAAAAAAAAAAAAGTTACAGACATGAAGAGATCTCCCTTCACTATATTCAGGCTAGATGCTGTTATGCTTTAATCTCAGTCATTTCAGCTAGATTCTTGAAAGAGTAATTTTATGAAGTAGTTTAGAGCACAGAGAGCAGTAACAACAATCAGACAGAGCTTTACAAAAACTATCCACCAGTACGTTTTTTCAAACAAGCAAAGTACATCTATAATCTCATAGTTAAATTATTAATCATATGCAGAGTTGTTAAACCTACCACACATGCACAGTGTTAGAGAAAAAAATAAACCAAACACACTTAAAACTCCCTTTAACTCAGGCCTAGTACAATAAAATTAGAGGGGAATATAGTATGCAAGGACACCATCTAAATTAACATTGACAAGTGCTGAGGGCTCATATAACTCTACCATTTTGCAGAATATAAACTTAGATGTATTTTGTCTATGCTCAGTAATGCATGTAATACTGTATAACCTCTAAATTCAACATGCTTACCTTACTTTATCATCTATCTACACTGACTCACCAGTTCAGAAATATATACATGCAGTAGGACTCTCACATCAGGCATAGTCACTCTGCAAGATGAATTTCCACTTAACACTTGAGTGTTGATTTTATATACATCCCAATACAGTGTATTCCTTTTTTTCCATTTCCAACTAGTCAGCTCACTCCACAGAGCAGAAGGAATACCTCCCTCTCCAGACATACTGTGACTTGGAAAGTGAAGGGCTTTTCCTACCCTTTCTTCTTTCATCTATCAGGCCTGGTCATAAAGTTATGAGAACAGTCTCTCCTGCTACAGTGACAGCTTTCAAGACGTAGCAACACAGAGCTACAGTAAAATGGAGTCTGATTCAAGCCAGCTGACAGGACTCTCAAAAGAGAGATTTAAAAAAATATATTCTTGAGTGAAATTCCTTTATTAACAGCCACAAAAACCATCAAGTACTCAATTATGCTTATGTTTCCAGATATAGTAGTTAGGAAACTTTGTAACAGCAAGAGATTATTTGCTTTCTACTGCAAACCATCATTATAACCTTCATTTATTAATGTCTCCCTCATGAAAATAGGGAAAAGAAAAAAGAATCAGTCTCCTCCTGCCTTCTCCAAAGTAAGTCCTTCTAGCCAGGCTTCATTCTAAACTCACCTTAGATGTCCACCCAAAAGAACTTTTCATTTCACCAAAATAATTAGAAACACATTACCTGCCTTTCTGCAGTCACAACAAGCAGCACCACGCATACACTTCTGTTTTTAACTAATCCAACTCCACATGTGCAAGCACCAAGACTCCGAGTGCCTGGTGTTAAATGGACAGGAGCCACCATCTTGAATCAGGCTACACATTCCCATGCCTGAAGCTGCAAACACAGCGTAAGTACAAATGCTGACACACTCTGAACTTTTAGCTGTATCTTCACCTTCAGCAAATCTGCCCTTCACTCTCCACACAAGACAATTACACTATGTAAAGATGGCATTTACTTGCTGTACATACCCCTTTCCAAAAGCAGCAGCATCCCAGCTGAATTGACTCACTGAAGCCGAGTGTGCTGCAAAGCCAACAGCTACAGGTGAGGAACGTATGCTTGTTTGATTATATAAATTCTGACACATCACCACATTGCCTCAGTTTCACCTGCTGAGCCAAATTACTCTCCATAAGCCCCAATCCCACTGAAGACAATTACGTGCATCTGTGCAGATTCACAGTCATAGTCACAGGTGTAACAGGGCAAAATTCTAAAACAAGTTATTCTACCCTGCCAGGTCCTTCCATGCGTGAACAGTCAACAGCTGCTGTTCACAGGATGTCTTTTACAGGTAGAGACCACTTAGGTAGTTTTAAGGCCTTACTCTAAGGTCTAGCTCAGTAAATTATGCTAAAAAGTTTGTTTCCTCTGGACTGACACAGGACATAACACAGGTCATGTGAGCTGTAGTGATCCACCTTGATTTCACACAGTGAAAACCATATTCCATTAGTACAGTTTAATGACACCCCAGCTGCATTCAGTTTAGCCTTTCAGAAGTAATTTAAACCTTGGAAACAGTGTACCCATAGGAACTCCTGAAGGCCTCAGAAGTCCCAGTTCAGGAATTGACTCTGCTTCTGATACTCTTTGATCTCTGACTTTCTTTACCCAAGGCTATAGACAGCTAATTCTTCAAAATAGGAAAGCATACTACACAGAATAAATAAACATTATGGACAAAGCCACATATGCCACATAGATGAGGCTTTCATTTGCATACTCAGGGCTGTAAAGGTGGAAAACATGGAATGACTATATAACTTTGCCAGTAGAAATTTCTGGTGTTGGCAGTGATAGGTAAGTTAATGTAACAGTTTGACCTCTGAGTCCCAAAGCAAGTTCTTAGGATAACTGATTCACACATTTCTTTTATCTTTAAAACTGAGCACACTTTGTCTGAAGTAAAACACAATAAATAAGGAATGCATAATCAGCTTTAGCACTGTCTTTGTAATGCTTCACTGTAAACAACCTTGCATAGTCTAAGGCAGTGTAGATTTCTTGATTATCAGTCTAGCCTTCCATCCATTGGCTAATAATTGTTTTCTAAAACTATTGCTACATCAGCTTTCATTTATTCAAAAATTACTTCCCTAGACACAGAAGACAGATACAAAGATATGAAACACAAGCTGTTTATAGTAAAGGTTGTAGTGAAGGAAGGGGGAAAAGGAGGTTTATGAAGAGAAGGGTGCTTTTTCACCAGCTACCTAGCAAAGGCTGCTACCATCCTCTGTGAAGTATGAAGCAGTTAGAAGTGTTATAACATTATAAAACTTAGGCTGGTGGTGGGGAGAACAAATAAACTGCTAGTCTTAAAAGAAAATCCACATTTTCCAGGGTTTATAATAACAAAGCAGTGGGTGAAAAACTACACATTATGTTACCCTATTAATAGCTTAAATTATGCAGTAATTACTAGACCTCATTAGATAGTTGTGCTGTGAAGGTTGTGGTAAATTGTTTCGAAAGGAGACAGAAATAAAGGGATTACAAAAGATAACAGGTGTCTGAGGGGAGTACTTCATGACAGATATATAGCTGCCATTAAGGTGCAATCCATCATTAATTATCTCTGGTAATAGTCAGGTGAAAACATAGGTTTACTCATAAAACATAGGGCCACAAAGATGATCAGAGGGCTGAAACACCTCTCCTATGAGGATAGGCTGAAGGAGCTGGGGTTATTCAGCCTAAAGAAGGTTCCGGGGAGACCTTATAGCCACCTTCTAACACCTGAAAGGGACCTACAGGAAGGCTGGAGGGGGTATAAAAGCACCAGGGTAATGTGACACCAAGTCACATTAGTAATTTAGGATGCTCTCCAACAGCAAAATTAAATTCTCCTCTAGATTATGGTCCTGTCTACACATAACATATTATTAGGATGAGCTACTTCAGCTAATTGTTTTCCAACAGCCTGTTTTCTCAAAGAGAGAGATCTAATGAAGAACTGAAAGAACAAAGATATCAACCAGCTTGCTATCCTCAAGGTCAACACTTGTTAGGATATCCTGTTGTTTCTTGTCCAATTGACAGGAGGTGCTAAATCCTCATAATAGAAGCAAAAGGACCCAGTTCCAGTCAAAAACCGACAGAATTGCTGGCCATTTTAGTGTATTCCTCAGACTGAAGTCTCTGGATTGCTTCAGTCAGCAAGAGAAATCATATCCAGATTGCATAACCAAAGCAGTCTGAAAATGGTAGAAGATTGGAGAGAACTGAAAAAAGAAGCAATGTCTGACAACTATATTCACATCTCTATTTCCAAAATAGAGAATATTAGTTAACATTCTACTGTCTGCCAAAAATAACAGAATCACATAGTACAGAACTGAAACGCTGTCAAGAAGCACATCACATCCTTTTTGCTCTACACAGGGTCACACAGACAAGGTCTGCAGTATACCGAGGCACCCTGAGCTTATGCCAGTCTCTGTCATTCTCCATGACATAATTCCTCAGGTCTCTCCTTCCCATTGCTCTCCATATCTTCTACCTTTATGGAAATTTAAATTCATACATCTACATTGAAGAACATGTAGAAGACAGAATCAGGGATAACACCACCTTATTCAGAGCACTGCATTAAAACCAGCAGTGTCTGGGAAAAGAAACCTATAATAAATAATAATATGGTGGACTATTCATCATACTGTCTACATCACTATGACAAGACTTTTAGACCACCCTCACTCCAGAATCTCTATCTACCCGAAAGAGCTACAGCATTTTTGAAAACTTGTTGCGTAATTGTATGCCATTAGCACCTTACTTAACTGATGATTTCCAGCAGTGTGATAGTGGAAAGGTGAAAGCAGTTAAGTTACACTGCCGTGAGCTCGGAACTGTAGTTGTGTACTTAGCCCAAAAACTGTCAGAAAATATTATTTTGCTGTGCTGTATTTAGTTTTGTCAGGAAAATGAATAGAAAAAATCGCAATTTAAATGCAGTGCCGAGACTGTCTATGTCTAAACACAGTGCTTCTCTCTATTGCCTCAGTCCCTTTCCCAGCACAGGGAGGAGGACTTCAGCTACCCTGTGTTCCAGCTGGCAAGGTTTCCCAGATGCTCCATCTCTAAGATCAAAGATTGAGACCAATACTGGTCAGAGAGCCCAGACAACCATAAGTAATCACAGAAGCCTCATTTTTAATAAAATGGATCATCTTGTACATCTAATTTAAAAATTCATGGAAGAGACTTTTTCAAGAAAGCTAATTAATTCTGAGCCCTCTCTCCCCTCCTACAATCTCATTTTTCTTTCATCACACATCTGGGTCTAAAACCTCATGGCAATGGATATTTCTTTAGGCTTTTTGAAATGAAGTCGTGACTGCCATTCCTGGGAGGGAAAAAACTCTCCAAGTCACTGTAGAAGAGCAAAACACACATAAATACATACACTGAAAAGGAAAGGAAGATGGTAAAAGTCTGTCTAAAGGAGCTTGCATTAAAAGATCAGAGGCCAAATGCAGCATTTATGTCATCACTTCCTTAAATAACTCTTGCAACTGATGGACTGTCTAAGGTATGACTTTGAAATAGCTTTCTATTGCTTTGCCTCACACCATTTTACCCATACATCCTTTTGTGAATATATTTGTGTGTGATGGTGAAAACTACTACATTACACTTTCAGGTACTCGTTGTACTGACAGGGTAAGAGCAAGCTACCATCTGACAGCCCAGATACACTAAGCTACTAAAATTCTGCTTTCAGACAAAATTCTCCATATCTCTCCTGCTAAAAGCACAAAATCCTTTTTGAATTAATATTGAAGTAGGCTTACTGTGAAAGTAGCATAAGTTCCAGATGCCACTAAGGAAAGTGACAGTTTCAGTGTTCATCAGACAGATTCTCAAGTTCCACATGCATAATTCAGAATAGGGGCAAAGGCAATAATACCTTAAAAAGGGGCAAAGTGATTATCTGCTTCACTAAAAAAAAAAAAAAAAAAAAAAAAAAAGAGAAAGAATAACAATATTGGATTGTTTCCCCTGTAAAATGTCAGCTTTTGTTGTCCTGTCTATAATACGCTTTTCTGTACTAGGCTGACGAGAAGTCTTTTCTCAGGTTGATAGCTCCCTTATTTCTCACCCTGATATCAAACAGTGCTGCAGTATCTCAGAGAATACTGCATGTAAGATACAAGCTATTAAGGTAGGAAAGTCTTCCAGATTTTACATCTGTTGTCATACAGAGGGAGATTATTTTAACTGGGACCACTGAACTCCCTGCAACAGTCCTTAGAAAAGTAAATCCCATGACATCTGTGATAGGACAAGTAGAAAATATTTCAATACCTGGACTTTTTTCAAGACTATTGATACACTTGAACCTTGGAAAGGCTGAGATTAAACTTTATTTCAAGTAACACCAAGGTAAGAGTAAAAAAATTGAATCTTCATGTTTTTCTCTTCCCTTTTTTAACCAGTCTACAGTAGCTGCTTCTTTTTCAGAACATCAACACACACCATCTTGCTCCTTCATCTTCCACAGCTAATGCTTGCTCCAGCCTTTGCGCTGAATTCACTTCTCCACCCAGCCTCTCCTAAACCTTCTGTATAGTTATACAGAGATTTTGCAAAATTTTATTTTAATGGACTTTCGTTTATGCACCAGCCATACTTAAAATTTGCAAGTGTGGGTTTCTGGAGAAAGAGAAGTGTCCAGTGTCCTTTTTTTTTTTTTTTTTTCCACCCCCTCCACCTTTGAATAACCATGTCACAATTCCATCCCTAAAGATCACTTGTAATCTGTGAAACACACACTTAAACACTCTTAGAATTCCCTTCATTTTAGGATTTTCTCCCCCTGACGGAGCAGGAGAATGAGCCTGATAAGAAACAATCACCAGAGCAATCCCCAATGTCTTAATTCCTGGTAGTCTTCACCTCCTCGTTTCCTTCATTTCTGTAAAGGCAGATTCTGACTAGTCAGAACATTGTTGCTTTAATTTTTCTAATCAGAAGTCTTTAATAATAAAGACCCACAAGCAAGCCTCTATGGAATCACTGCCATGGCTCAGCAGAGAACAGAGCTCAAAGCAGCATTTGTTGTGTCAGATATCCACTTACTCAGCCAGCTGTGAAACCACTGCAGTAGCAGGCTGGTTTCTGTGGGTTGCATTCCCAGGCAGCCCTTCTTTCTAATTGCATAGTTTTAATTGCTTCAGCTCAGCCCCAGTAGTTAAGCAGAAGACTCCTACACCAAATGAAAACCTCTGGAGCACGCATCCCAAGGCAATGCCTTGATGCCAGCTGGAGCAGAAACTTGCATGGGAGAACATACCCCAGGAAAAATTACTGATGGATAGGGGTTCAGGTAGACACAAGGGCATGTTGAACAGCAGGAAGGCCACGGCAGTGCAGATGTCAGGAAGCGTTCTTGCTAATTTTGCAGCATGTATGTGGAGTGGTACCTTCAGTACTGAGAATGCCAGCTGTAATGTAGCTCCGAGTGTCTTTGACAAACTTCACAAGCTTCAGTCTGCTGCTCATGTGTATAAAAAGTTACATTATTTTCAAAGCTGTATGAAAATCAAGTAGGCTACTGATAATGACAAGGGCATCAAAGTGCTGTATATTTGGGGAACCCTTCAGTTTAATGCTGATGGCTTAAACTCTAAAATGTACAAGTATGAGGAGATTGATACACAAATGCACAAGGATGATAAAGGAATGGTTTCAAGTCGCATTCATGATGCTTGACCTCAGTCAGTTCTATATGGAATATCTTTATGTATTTAAGGTTCTAGCCCTCAGTTTGAATATTGCCATGATACATCAAACAACTGACATCCTCCTCAGGAAAAAAAAAAAAAAAGATAGCAGGATCAAAGAAATAATCTATTCCAACAGTAGCAAAAACCTGCTGCAGGCCTAAAATTAATTCCACTTCCAATCCATGGAGACTCCCTGTGGGACAGCATAGATTTTTTCATTAAGCAAATCAGAATTTGACTAAGGTTCAGATTCCAGCAAGTCCACTTTTAGGCAACCTAACCAACTGAAAACAGAAATGGGGAGATACTAAACTATACCACATCTATATTTATATGGAGACTTTCTCAGAACAAATACATGAGCTTAAAAAAAATGCTATATTTGATGCCTGCAAATCACTGAACTCTGTCCAATTTAATACAACTTTCTCTCTAAGGGAACCAAGTGAACTGTGTAGCTTGTATGTTGGCATAAATATTCATGAATTGCTAAGAAAGTTAACAGGATCAATAAGAGTGCAACCTAAAAAGACTACATCACTCTTGGCAAGTAAGGATCCAATTCGGTTGCCAGACAAGTCAAGAAAATGGTTTGTCATTGTCTCTCAAAGAGTCAAGACAGGGAAAAAAATTGCACAGAACTAGTCTGAAGTCTCTATTGTAGTCTGAAAGGAGCTCTCAGCTTAGAAATCACTTTGAGCTGCCAACAATATATATGTCTAGTGAGAAAGTATCTTGCCATCTAAAAAACTATAACAAAAATAATTTTACAATACTGCAAGAGGGAAACACAAGTACAGGTTGCTCCTAAAGCATTTTTTTTTTCTTTTTTTTAATTTGAGAAAAACAATCAGTTGTTCACCCACTCCTTCTACTGCTGGCTAAAGGTTCCTTTTTCACTCTGCTGGACTTCTGAAATTAAACTGCTGCTGCACAGTTCTCTATATTGTGCTTTATCTTTCTGTTTCGGTGAGGGTCTCTGTACATCACTGTACACCACTGCTGACCATGGCTCCCATGGTTTTCCTTGTCAATCCCCTCATTTTCTTTCTTTTCTGGACCATGGAGGGAGAGACTCCTCTACCTCTAGCAACTAAGGGCACCCCATTTGGCTCAAACAGTGAGTATGCCAGTGTTTACTGTAGGTTGAACAGTGTCTATATCCAAGTCCTCACTATGAAACAACCCATTGCAGGAATGTCTTGATTTGAGTCAGAAATAATTATGTTCAGTGAATTTACTTTTAAGTTCAGTCTCATAAGTACCTGCACTTTCTGAAGTTAACAGCATGTTTTTGAAGACAGTCTCTGCTTCTAGCATTAAAAACACCAAATGCTTAGAGTTACTACCAATGATTGATGTGAAGACCAATGCCATTGCTAGATCTTGTGTTCCACATTGGGGGTGCATAAAGTAAAAGACTATGCCTTTTATGGTGGTTATATAAAAAAAGTGAGACCATAACATTGAGATATATCACAGGAAGAACACTGAAGGAACAAAACAGAGAAATCAGTTTCAAAAAATTATTTCCTACAGAAATTGTCTGCTGTAGTTAGGAAGAGAGGATAAGTGATGTTCTGAAAAACACACACACAAAGCAGAGGGCACATTGTGTTTAGGGAAACAAGCCTTACTGTCGTTACAGATTAATTGGCCAAAGTGTAAGAGACCCTCCCTCTTCTGAGTTGGTGTATCAAAAACAAACCAATGAGAGAATATCAAGCCTTCCTTGCTTAGATTAATTTAAATATTCCAATGACCAGCAGGGGGTCAAGCTCTAGACATTTCAGCAAAACATATTAGGAATACATTTGCATATTCCTCAGCTAGATGAAGACATGTGACTCTCATCAGCTCTGCCCAAGACAGACCTTGAACAAACTGTTCCAGCACTGGAACAGTAAGTTAATGGGTTTCCACTGAATAAGTTGCTTTATTGGGTAGGGGCAGCAGCTCTCTATTCCCTCCTGAGAAGAAGGATTTCAAAGGTTTACTTCTTGACCAAGTTTTGGTTGCCAAAAGATTGGCCCTTTGGACCCATCCACCAGTACTGACAGAGATGATGTAATATTTTCTCTGTCCTTCCTTAGGCAAGCTCCCAGCAAAATGAGCAATGATTCATCTCCTTAAAAATCTACTCTTTTCATGTCCTTTCTATGAGGCATAGGAATATTATCTTGCTAATGGGTTTTAAATGCATCTCAGTAGGTTATTAAATGTGGATTTGCATGGACAACTTTAGTGGTTTTGAAATGACAGTTAATCTCTAGTAACCACTCAGAATTCAGTGCCAGTGTCTGTGTGAACGCACATGAATCCCAGTAGCATCTTGGACTTGTCTCATCTAATGGTACTTTTAATTCCATTGGGCCTTTTTTCCCCCCTCTTTTAATTATCTTGTTTTGCTTATTGAAACAGATGCATACCATTTCCCTCCTAAATATTTTATATATTGTATGTGCATTAAAAAAGGTCACTTTTCCTATGTCCTAACCAAAGAGGTTAGACAAAAGATGTTCCTAATCATCTATGTCTAACACCCATGGGAGGGGTCATCCATGTAGTCTTGAGATCCTCTGGCCAACAACCACTGATTTTAAGGAACTCCAGAGTGAACAGTTTTCTAACTGACGAGCTCTGAGTTACCATAATTAAGCACCTTAATAACATTTTGTGTGGACGAAAATATAACTGATGAGTAATAGTGGTCAAGATTTAAAAAATAATATTGATTACTGGGTGATCTTGTGGATAAGAAAACAGCAGATCTTTGAAGGAGTCAGTGCTTTAAAAAAAAATCCCATCTAACTCCTCAGAAGTCAATAGCTATCTTCAAAATTCTAGGTTACATGCCTATTTCCAAGTAGAATAAGCACATCTTTTCTTTAAGGTGGTCCTCTAATCATTGTGGAACTAATGTCATTCATAAAGCAAGCAGTTCTGGAAAAAGTACCATATGTAAAAAATTCTAGCAAGGGGACACGTTACAGTGATAACAAAAATGTCAGCCAAACTCCACCTGGGCATACAGATGTAAAAGCAGCATAAAGGTTACAGTGTGACCTGCCTATAGAGAGTTTGCGAGCAAAGATAATTATTTTTCTTCTATTGACCTTTCACATAAGGCTGGCCATGACACGTTAATCTTTGTGCACCGCTAGTAGCAATAGACTTACTGGAGTTTGACATAAAAAGAAAAAAATCCCTTTATGTAGCTAGCATTCATTGTGTTTTAAGATTCAGATTTGCATTATCTTGGCCAGGCTCAAGGCCAGCAAATGGGTTGAGTGGGGAAATTTTATCATCAAAAATTACTTTTTTTTTTTTTTTGACAGACTAAGATGGGCTTCCTTTCAGTGTTTTGGTTTGAAGGGGACCTACAGAAAGGTTGGAGAGAGGCTGTTTATGAGGGCCTCTAGTGAAAGGAAGAGAGGTAATAGGTTTAAATTAGAGAAGAGCAGATTTAGACTGGATATCAGGAAGAAGTACTTGACCTTGAGGGTGTTGGATCAGTGAAATAGGTTCCCCAGGGAGGTGGTTGAGGCACCATCCCTGGAGATATTAAAAGTTAGGTTGGACAGGGCTCTGAGCAACCTGGTCTAGTTGAGGGTATCCCCTGCTCACTGCAGGGAGCTGTACTAGGTGACCTCTGGAGGCTCCTTCCAGCTCTAACCATTCTATGATTCTATGGTCCAACTCTGAGTATAGATAAGATGAAGTATGGATCACAAAAACCTGCCCACAACCACGTGAATATAAGACCTAAGGTAGGAACCTTGGTCCCCTAAGCTCCCTAGCCAGAATCACCCAGAGAAAAATCCATTATGGACATACAACGAGAAGCACCAAGAGGCATGATAACATGACACATATCTTAAGAATGTCAACAGCCTTGTACAAATTCTGGACATACATGGTCTGCAGATCATAATAAATTAATAGTAAAATTATAAACAACATATTTACATTTGGTGTGAGGTTCCCCCCCTCCCAATTTTTTTCCTGGTTATTATAAGCCCTTTTAAAGACAAGAATTATATCTGGATAATTGGCATCTAGCTAGATATTAAACTAGTCTCCAGGTGGCTAATAAGGTAGCTTTAAAAGTATTCAGTTCAGAACTAGAAGAGACACCACAGATCTCTTAAAAGAGGGACTCCTGTGCCCAGAAGATTTGAGATGTCCTCTAGGAAACATGGGCAAAAGATATTTGCAGAGGATATCTTCAAACAATTCAACTGCACATCCAGAGCTGGACACATCTTGTGATGGGCAAAACTCACACCCAGTCACATTAGTAGTTTTGCTGAGTTGGATAAGAGCAACAGGTACAGAGAGACAATACATGCCAAATAAACCTTTTAATGTTTGTTGGAGACAAGAGAGCTAACTGCAAATGAAGCAATAAGCAGAAAATGGAACCTGCAAAAAGGTTAAAAAACCCAAAACGGGAAAAAAAAAATAGGAGAAAGAGCTTAACAATGTAAAAAATAGACAACTAATGCATCTTTCATGGCCTGAAAGCATGTCCATCACAATAAATTTCCCTGTTTTTCTCCAGAGCAGCATAGAGAAGGAGTAGCATCTCCCTCAAATTCTTATGGGAAACTACTGTGGGTCATTATCATATAATACATTATTTAATATCCATAGCTCTTCCCTTGTCCACTGATATAGTCACTCTAACATAAAAGGCCACTAGTTTGGTCAGGCAGGACTTGCCTTCAGTGAAGCCATGCTGGCTGTCTCAGATCATCTCCCTGTCACTCTATGTGCCTTGGCATAACTTCTAGAAGGATCTGTTCCATGGTCTTCCCAGACAAAAATGTGAGGTTGACAGGTCAGTCCTCCTTTCTACCTTTTATAAAAATGGGTACAATATTTCCCTTTTTCCAGATTTCACCTGACTGCCAGAACTTTTCAAATATAATGGAGAGTGACCTGGCAATGATCTCAGACAATTCCCTCGAGAACCTGGGATGCATCTCATCAGGTCCAATAGACTTATGTATGTTTAGCTTCTTCATGTGGTCATGAACTTGTTCTTACCTTACAGTGGGAGGGGCTTGGTTCACCCAGTCCCCAGGTTTTATAATCCAACTCAGGATGTGTGAGTTGTTGCCAGTGAAAACTGAGGCAAAACAAGTTGAGTACCTCTCCTTCTCATCTGTTGTTACCAGCTTGCCAGTCTTGCTCATCATGGCGGGGGTGCCTTCCATTTCAGGATGATGTACCTGTAGAACTTCTAATTTTTTGCATCTCTTGCTAAGTTCAGCTCCAGCCACACCTTGGCCTTCCTCACCCAAACCCTACACAAGTAGGCAGAATCCCTTAACTTCTCTCAGGATACCTGTCCCTGCTTCCAATGCCTGTGCAGCTCCTTCTTGTCCTTTAGTATAACTAATTTCCTATACCTGGAGATCAAGAGCTCTTGTGCTGTAAAGGAAAATGTCCTTAAGGTCTGCCTGGTATCCACTGATGTGTGACCAATGGAAATGCATGTCTAGTACAACTCAAAATTGCATCCAAGAGTCAGAATAATTTAATGAGCATATACATTCATAGCTTCCATTTAATAAATTTCTATTGTGTGGCAGAAATTCTCATTTATGACCTTACATTATACCTCCTTTTTATCAATTTAATTTCTTCCAGGTCATCATATCTCTTCTCTGTCTTTATCTCCTCTGTATTGACAGTAACTTCTAACTACATTGCAGTTCATTAAATATATATATATATACACACACACACGCTACATACTTTAAATGGAGATCAGTCCCAGGATTAATCCTTGAAGATTTTCCTTATTGCTCAGGGAAAGATTATATCTTGAAAGTGTAATGTGATTATTCACATAATACAAAGCACTGTCAATAATACTCTGAATGCCCTTAGAAAGGAGGGAGAAGTGTGGAAGACTGATCCTTTTAACACCATATTTATTACATAGGAAATTAATACAGAACACAGTGTCCATAAATGTATCCTAAAGGATGTCTGATTATTGCAGAGACAAGCTCACATCAGAAACTGTCTAGTCCTGTTAGCTTCATACTTCATGCTGACCTGTTAGGCTTAAGTGGAATGGTACACACAGACACCTATAAAGCTTCCAGTTGCCTTCTGCTTCCTAGGCAGGTTGGGCCTGGTTTGCTTTCCAGAGTAAAATCCATGTACTTCTCTCTATCTTCTTCAAATAAGCCCATGGTACACCACTATGGAATTTATCTGTGTTTACTAGCCTGCTGAATTCAGCAACAAGCTCATGAAAAAATACACAATGGCAGCACACCTGAAGCTTTATTTGGAGTTTGACTCCCTGCAGGAGATGCTGAACACTATACCAAATTGCCAAAACAAACTAAGTAAAATCTAAATGGACTGAAAAAAAATATATTGACTAAGGTTAAAAGGAAAAAATAGCATATGTTCCTAACAGTGCCTTTATATCAGTCAAAGATTTTTTTGTTAGTTAAGAAAATTCTCTTTGTTGTTGATCCACTACAGTAGGAAACAGATGGCTGCTTAAATCCCAAAATTCCCACCAGAAAAATGTGAACAGATGTCTGTAAGCAGGAATAGAACAAAAACCCCACAAACTTTCCGTAAGTCCGTACACTGGGAACAGAGCTATTTATGAGATTTTTATAAAAATCTGTCTGCTTCTAGAAGCCAATAAACCATTTTGTCTTCCCTTATCTTTTCCCCTTCTTCCCCCCCAACTTTAGAAGTACGTGTGTAATACAGATGAGGCCTTGATAAAGCAGATCAACTTAAGTGTTTAGGAAGTCCTAGTAACACACCTGACAACTTTGTGTCTCTGTCTTCCTCAAAACAGCTTCTTTTCCAGATTTGCTACCGCAAACTAAATCCTGTGTCTTTCAAATATTTATTTTCCTTCCTTTCTTTTCAGTGTTTTGTATCCAATACAGTAGAAAGGAAGACTGCTTGCTTATAATGATGTCATTTCACCTCAAACAGTATATAAAATGGAATGCATGAACATGCAGCAAGATTGACAGCTGCCCAGATGCACCATTCAGTGTCATGGATGCATAAGTTCAGTTTTGAGAAGGATTAAAAAAACCAAAACCTAAAAAATAAAAAAACAGAAAAAACAGACTAATATACCACCCATTGGAGATGACATCAAACCAGCTTAAACTCAGTATTTATGCCTTTAAAAATTCCTCTCCATTTTTATCCTACAGTTGACTTTCAACCCTTAAACAAAAGCAAGCAGGTCTGAGCTTTCTCATGAAGCTGCTGAGAAATAAAGTAGCTTTATTACAGTTAAAGCTATTGTGACAAAAATGGGGAAAACAGTCCTATATTCATATATAGACATGAACCAATTGCTCCTTGCTCCTCCCAATGTAAGTGTTGCAGGCTTTCACTAAAGCTACCAGTTACATACTTCAGAATAAGCAGAAGGACCAGATTCTTCACACAGTGCGTAGTTAAGTTACATTATTTAACACTGTATGTAGTGGATATAAAAGATGTATATCTAATTAAAAAACAAACAAACAAACAAACAAAAAACCAACAAAAACAACAGACAAGTAAATTCATGGGTAAATCCACTGAGACTTTATAAATACATGGAACACCAAAGCTAAAGCATTAGACTACAACAGAAGAGACTAGAATAGACTATTTCAGTTGAAAAGGACACAAGGCAGTCATGTAGTCCAGCTGCCTGGCCAATCCAGGGCTGAGCAAAGGTTGAAGCATGTTATTAAGGACACTGTCCAAATGCCTCTTAAACACTGACAAGATTGGGGTATCAACCACCTCCCTATGAACCCTGCTCCAGTGTTTAACCACTCTCTCAGTAAATAAATGCTTCCTTAGCTGGTTCTCCTCAAGGTGAGGCTTCACTAGAGTACAGCAGGATAATCATCTCTTGGCTGGCTTACAAAGGGATAGACAGAGATTGGAGCACTGGGCTATGATTAAAAGGATTATACCAAGTTGAAATGCCATGTTCTGCACCCAGAATGGAGTAACACTGGGCACAAATACAAACTGGGAGAAGAGTGGCTGGAGAACAGACCTACAGAAAGTTGGTGGGTGACAGCAGGCTCAAAAGGAGTCAGTTGCCAGCCCTGGCACTCAGGATGACAAATTGCATCCCATGGTGTACTCATCATATCATACATCCTGCTGGTCAAGAGAGGTAATTGTCCCACTGTATGCAGTATTGGGGTTTGTAAAATTAAAGGTTGAGAATACATCTGAATTTGTTGTTCTTGTCATCAGAAATTTTAGCACTGTCAGAAAAAGGATGTTGGACTAAGCAGATATTTCATCTAGCTCAATTTGGCTCTCTGCTATTCTGTGCATAGGTCCCCACAGCATAGGTAGATACCTACTGCTACTACAGCTGGATTAGAGAAAAATGAGGTACCTCTGTTCTTCCATGCAGCAAGTAACTCCAGAGATCTCCATTATGCTGTAAAGATGGTAAATTTAAAAGGTGCATGCAAATAATTTAAATTTTTGCTAGAGAAATTCTGAAGGTTATTAGGCCACAAGTGTATTTGTATTCACAGATGTATTTCAGATACAGATTTGTATCTTAAAAATACATATCCCTCATGTAGCATGTGTGAGAACTTTAGACAATAGTTTATTCAGAGATAAAAGAAATAGATGTAGAAACAGAACTACTTCCAAAAGCACAGCTAAAAATAGTTGAGCATTTAGAGCACTTTGACATTTTTAATAAAATCGGGGGAAATATAGTAAAAAGAATAAGTATTGACCAAAACTATGTTTCAAAGCAAGTAATTTTCTAATAAAATAACATATAAAGAAGCATTTTCTTTTTACTAAATATTAACCTAACCCATCAGCACATTAGGAAAAACTGAAATCTGAATGGAAACCATTGTCATTGGCAAAGAGAAGGACAACTACAAACCTCCTGTTAATTCTGATTTATTCACAATCTTATGTAACTTATCTAGTGTACTGTGTGTTTAGTTTTTGTTTGTTTTGATTTGATTTTAACTATAGACACTTCCTAGGTTTTCTCTTTGATGAACACATGGTGGTCTAGTGGTTAGGGTTCAGCACTCTCACTGCCACAGCCCAGGTTCAACTCCTGATCAGGGAAGATTCTTTGTGACTTGGTCTAGCTGATCCTGCTCTGGAAGGGGGTTGGACTAGATGATCTTCTAGGTCCCTTCCAACCCCTAACATTCTGTGATTCTGTAAGCAGCATTTCCATCAGAGTAGTGGTCTGTCATTAGAGACAGCATCCAGACTAGTTGAAAGCTGCTACTGCTTCCTGACTTAAAATCAGGCCACTGTGAAATCTGAAAGCACCAGTCCTCCAAATTTTTATTCCTTCCTCCTACTCTGACACGTAAGTACAAGCAATTAACTTCTTTCCACCTCACACTACTTCCCCTTCCAAAATTAAATGTTTTCTCTGTAGCCTTATTTTTACTTGAATGAAAACAGGAACATTTTCTTTAAGGAAGTTTGCCACCAGAGTGTACCTGATTTTACAGGAGCCATACAAGTCAGCAGAGCCACTGCTTCATGAACACAGATGCTGCACATCATCAAGTGCCAAGTACTGCTTTGCCCTACATGGGAAAAGTACATTTATAACGTGCACTTGCAGTACTAGGATTTTCTTTTCTTTCTGAAGATGCCCAAATGAGGCAAAGAACAAGTTTTAAGAGAGAAAATAATAAAATACAGTTCGGGCTGGGCATCTGGCTACTTATAGTAGAATTATCCTTGCCTTCCAAGTGCTGTTCTTTCCCCCTTTTCCTGAAAAGGAGCTTCACAGAAAGTAATAAAGTCAGCTGTTTCCTGTAGGATCTGCCTACGTTAACTTTCAGAATGAAATACTTGTTGTAACAGATGCCTTAAGATGTACTATCACTTGAGCTGGGAAACCTGCATGAAACATTTCTTTACTCTTTGCTTTTGACACAGCTCCATTCATTCATTCATCTCCAAACCCTTCATGCTGGTAGGAGCAGTTATTTCTTTCCCCATCAAATGACTTCTCTACTACACCATGAAGACTTCTCCATTCTAACTTCTGCCTCACAGGAAGACCTCACCGAGTCTCACGTTCTGTGCTTTCCACAATAACAAAGTGGCAAGACCCATATGAGAAAAAGTTAAAGAATATGGCAAGGCACAGATTTAAAAAAAACCCAAAACATCCCCAAACAAAACCACAAACAAATTAAAAAAAATAATAAAAAAACCCCAACCTTAAAAAATAAAACGCAACCAAACCACCAAAACATGCAACCAAAATCTAGATTTGAGTAGGGGGATTTTTGCATTTTGACCACTTTGAGAGACCATGTTGTAAGATATTTAGTTCATAGTGATCAGGTTATATTAAAAACACAACTGTAATGCACAGTATCGATTTCTTTTCCTCCTTTTTACCACTAATGCGGTGATGTACAAAACTTATCACTTAAGAAACCTGGCCACTGGCACCACGTCTTTAATTTCTACCACTGCTGTAACTTCCTGTCTCCCTGAACTGCTAGTTGGTTTGCCATCTATTTCTGTGTATGAGAATCTGCACCTTGTTGATGATCTTATACTGGTTTATCAAACTGCCTGGAGTTCTGCAGATATCAAAAGAAAGAATATTAAAGAGTCTATGAAAAGAGCATTAAATATATGTCACCAAAAAGAAAAATGTATCTCAACTTTTTTTTTTTTCTTTAGGTGCTTGTTGCATACACCAAGAGAGATTTCGAATAGCAGAATTCAAGATTTGCCTTTGGCATCTAAGATTAGAGTGAACAAGCAATAATGTAATATATTTTTTCTTTTTTCTTTTTTTTCTCCTTTAAAGGAAATAAGCATGATCCCAGCCTCCAGAAATACAGTGTCTGAATAAACAAAAAGCTGTTTCATAAGAGATAAACAAAAGATTTTTATTTTTTTCTTTTGTTTCTGTTACAATATAATGGCAGAGAGATTAAAATTAATTAATTTTAATTCAAAATTAGAGATAACAGATAGATGAAAAAGTAATTTTCTTCACCTTACAGAAGTGGAGGTCAGTCACATTCGTAACTCTGGTCCAAAGCTGGAAATCAACAGGTCACCTGTTTTAGAAGTCTGCCCAGCAATGAAATATACTGTACATTGTAAATTTATACAGTGTCTTGTTTAAAATACTTTAGGCACACTAGAATAGAAGTGATGAAAACTGGACTTACAGCTGTAGCAAGTAGTAAAAACAAGGTGAATTAGGGCTGTTCTGGGTAGCAGTGTTGCACTTGATAGTGGTTTTCTCACTACCTCAGATCCATATTTAGAAAAATACTGAGTTCCCTAAAAAATAAATTGGAATTTACCTGTCAATCAGAATAAACAGTGTTCTGTTTATTCTCTTAGTTTATGTTCTGCCAGGTATCTGTCACCTGATACATTTGCTGCTTTAAAATACTTTAAAAGTATTTTCCATTTATGTAGTGTTTTATTTGATTAAATTTGATTAAATTTTTATTTGATTTAAATTTGATTAAATGCTTGAATCACAGGAAGAAAATAAGGAGTACTAAAAAGCTTAGGTTTTGATCAAGAAGAAATAAAATGCAAAAGGTGAGGCAAAGAAGTAGAAAGAAAACATTGAGTGAGCAGCTCAATTGTTCTGGCTTGTGTTGGGATTTTTTTGTTGGCTTTTTTTTTTTCCCTTTCTTACTTTGAAATCACTCCAGTCACCACAATGTCCTGGGCATTAGATACACTATAACTACTACATTATGTTATAGCATTTTATTATAGCTTTACCATTACTTTTTATTCCAGTCTTCCATAACACTACAGCACATATTTGAACACCCCAAACTTCTGTGCCTGAAATCAAAGTATAAACTGGCTATACTTTGCTGCTGTAGTGTGTTAATATTCTAGTTGCTAAGGTGATGCACTTATCAAGTTAAGTCTTGATGAGTAGTTCACCTAATTAACATGGCAATATGAGTCAGTGCAGAGCACTGTACAGCAACAGCTACATAACTCCTGATTTTTCAAGTTGAGTCCTTTAAAATTAATAGAGACAATCCCAAGCTAAATGCTTTTTGCAGCACATCTTACAGATGCCTGATTTGTTATAGTGCCAACAAAATCTACCAAGTAAAAACTTCCTACACACCAAAACACAGAATCTGTTGTTTAGGGTTTTCTTGTTTGTTTGGAGTGTTGGTTTTGGTTTATTTATTTATTATTATTTATTGTTTTGTTTCCCTTTTTGTGTGCATTTTTTTCTTTCTGTGCTTTTGGGGTGATTTTGATTGGGTTTTTTTGTGGCTTTATTTTTTTTTCTTCTCTCTCCCACATAATGATAGCAAGATTATAGCATTCTGGATACTCCTTTAAAGGAAGAGAGAAACAGAGGTGGATACCTGTTGCTATGTTCACTTAGAATCTATTCATAGCTAAATGATGTTGAAGCCTCAGTGAGGAACCCACAGATTTTTGACAGAGTCAGAATAAAGGTTAAGGAACTAATGGGAAATCAGCCTTCTTGAATCCTTCTGTCCCAATCTATCTGCACTTGTAGCTCCACTCAGGCAGAAAATATTTCTGTAACGCCCATCCTCGCAATTTACAAAAACCATTTAGTGATGCTATAATCTTCCTACTCTGTACTTCTAGCAACCTACAAGTGACATTGTGTTTCTCTAATAGGCCATTATATTGTCTGCTTGGAAGTGTTTGGTACAATTCCTTGGAAATATACTAGAAAAAAAATCACACTTGTTTCTAGCTTTCTAAAAATATATTTCAGATGGGGTTTTTTTTTGGTGGTTTGGTTGTTTTTAATTTTCTTTTTACTTATGCTACTTTCAAATGAAAGCAGTTTTCTACCTATAACTTCACTTCTGTTCTCATGTACTAGGGCTGATCCTTCTTAACAGTCAGGAAAGCTACAGTTAAGTAATTGTTTTAATGCTCTCCCTGCCTTTCCACACAAGCAGCCCAGAGTTACTTAAAAAAAAATTTTTTTTAAATCTACCTCTATCCCCAGGTAGACCTAATTCCCACTGAATGAAGGAAAACAAGTGCTAGGGGTCAGCTCTGAGAGCTGACGGGCTTTCAAGAACAGCTATTAATGAGAACCAAGTGAGTAGAAAGAGTGTTCAGAGACAAGTGGGAAGAGAACAGGCCAGTTCCTCCCTTAAAAAAAAGTAATTGTTTGCAATTAAAGTTATTTTTTCTTAATTATTAGTTACTATTAAAAATCAAAGATAAATGAAAAGTAATGTTTCATGCATAATAATTTTTTAACTGTATTTCATAGACATTCTGCTTGGAAGTATCTTTGAAGATCAACCAGAAGAACCAAGTGATGCAGACTGGGAACTGCAGACGACTTCAACCATGCCACAGAGCACAGTTATTAATGTGAACATTTATAGATGAACTGAAAGATGTGAACAACTCCAGTTCTGTACTATCAGCATACATGAAGGTTACTCTGTGCCAGCACTAGCTGACACTGACTGTAGATCAGTGTACAACATGGAGTAAAAGGTTGAAGGGAAGATGGGATTGTTTACTATTCTCCCTCTCCATTTTAACTTTCAACCTATCAGTGATTTTCCAAAGGCAAAGATACTTGCTGATACTTGCAAGGGCATTCAGAGGGACTTGGACAGGTTGGAGGAGCAATCCAATGCTAATCTGATGAAACTCAAGGACAGACAAAGTCCTGCCCCTGGGAAGTAAGAGCCCCTTGTAGAACCACAGGTGGGAGAGAGACTGGCTGTGGTACAGCTCTTCAGGGGAGGCCTTGAACTTTTCTGTGGGCATCAAGCTAAACATGAACATACTCAGCATTCAAAACTGTCATACCAAAGACATTAGGGCATATATATACATTCTCTTTTGTCTATGGGCCTCTTGTTCATGAGCCTGGCATGAACCCTTCCACCCCTCACTTTTCCTGAAAATTCTATGCATATGATTTTACAAATACTAATTTTAGAACTGTTTACAAGTATTTCCCAAGCAGACAAAAAAAATAATTTTTTTGGGAAATATCTGCCTGCCTTTATGGTCACAGTAGGAGCTGTATTGTTAATCTCAAATTCTGTAAATACTTATAAAAGCAATGTTACTTTCTAATCAATCCATCTACTTTTCACTTTTATTAGGATTCATCATCTGAGTTGTTACACTTATGTTCATATTTTCAGGAGCAAACAATAAATGCCATCTCTCTGATTTTATCTCTAAAATGGCACAGAAAAAAAAAACAACTCCCCACCAAAAACAAACCAACCAACCACACACAAAAAAACCCAAACCAAAATGAAAAACCAATACAGATCCATTTAGAGAGGGGCTTTTTCAACATTAGGTATTTCTAAATCCTTGACTGCACTTTCTTCCATGCCTTTCCCTCCATGCAGTCTCGCAAGCAGCAAAGAGACAAAAAGAATACAGACCAGAATAGATAATATCACTGCTTCTGGAGAGCACTCCACTCTAACATGCTCCACAGGGGCAATGGAGCCCTATTTCCCATAATATATTTTGGGCTCCAACTTGAAATTAAGCTTCAAGTCTACCTGCTGCAACAATTTCTGCTACTGATGGGCCAAATAAACATATCAAGAGAGTCAAATTATCATACATTATTTGAGTTGAGTATTTTCCACACACACCCACACACCCTCGAATGCAAGGAGAAGATCTAAATGTAACTACTGAACCTGTTTGTTCTCCAAACAGGCTCCTCTCCCTGTATGAACTCTTGTGTTTGTGGTGGAGTCTGGTTATCACTCAAGCCCTGGGCTAGCCGGTTGCATTTACAATATGGGATAACGCTGTGTGATTTCAGATAAGGCAATGCCAGTCACCCCTCCATCTTTCTTTTGGTAAAAATTGTAATAGGGTTAATGTTTTGCAGGATAAAGGTATTTGTGTTTGTGAAGAAAGATGTATATGAGCCTAGGGTTGGCTCAACTCCATTAAGAAACAGAGGTAACTTAGTTGATATCCCACATCTTCACCATCTCATCTTCCTGTTAGGCTGAGGGGCTGCAGTGTGGCAAAGCAGCCAAGAGCAGGCACTAAATGGGCACAACACAGTCAGAGGAACAGAGAAGAGACCCAGTACTGTTGAGAAACTGAGACAGCAGCTGCTTTTTCCCAAAGTGAGCCAGTTCCATAACAATATGGAACCATGGCAGTCACCTCATCTAGCTCCCCAGAGGTCCAATGTAGATAAGGTAAAGACCACATCCACAGACACATTGCCACTGCTGACAGTCTCCTACTAAGGCAGGCAGACCTAGACTGTCAGCCCTATAAATGTAATTTCCTGCCTTCCTCCCTCCCCACCCCAGAATACTGTATCCCATGAAAGTTTCTGGGGATGGATTCCAGAGCTTAAAGGCCCCTTGAAAGAAAATAAGAAATCCAAGGTCACTTTCCTGGACTACAATAGTGGATTTGTCTCTGCCCATCACTGTGCAGTATGTATTTCATCTTCCATCTTTCTCATGTTTTACTCTGAAATTACAAGAGTTTCTTGATTGGCAAGAGCACTGATCAGCCCAGTAATAATCTGCTTACACGCTTCACCGATGAAATAGAGCTAGGCTATAGCTGCTTGTACTGCACATCGTTACCAGACCCATTGGGGATTAGGACAATTATAGCAGTGATCAAGGTCATGGAAAGGATTTTGGCCTGACCATGCTTTTCCTGACAACAGGCTGCGACAGACAATTCCCTAGCCAGGTTATTGAAATCCCCTTTCATTTGTGTTTTTTTGTTTAAGATGGTAACTGCTATAAAAAAAAAAAACACAAAAAAAACAAAAAAACAAAAAAAAACCAAACAAACAAACAAAAACAAAACAAAACCACAATAAAAAACAAACCAACCTCTGACCTCAATCATTTTCTTTCACTAAGGTTTTTTTATTCCTGAATCTGTTAATTAAAGCTACAGAGGCAAAAGAACAGCACTCCACATATTTAGGTCCTAATCATGTGAAACTTACATCCTAGTGAGGAATTTTTAGTCAACACTAATTATGACTAACATTGCCTGTTACGGTGGGAAATATAAAAAAAAAAATCATGTCACAGCATAGCTGGAACGGTCTTGCAACCTCTCTACAGTTGGCTTAATGTTTTATACAAATAGCTTGACCTTTAGAAAAAGAGAAGGGAGAAAAAGCAGAAGATGTTTTAAGCTTTAAATTATTCCCCTTTGTAACTCTATGAATGGCACATTTGGTACAATTTCCAGTCTTTGGCATTTCTAACCTGTCATGTTACGAAACAGGCAGCAGGCTATAGACAGGCAATCAAGCAGGTACCCCTACCAGCAAGTCTTTGATGCTGCTGTGTCAGAAACCCAGTGCCTGCAAGCTGTGCAGCAGCAGTTCCATGGGGTTACAGCACAGGCCTGTTGGCAGCACAGTAAATACTTCACTCTGGTTCCTCATTGATCCGCCTAAGCTGATGATACTTCTGCAAGGTCATTCTAGAAAGGATATGAAGGTGATGTAGAATTGGGACTTGGTTCCTTTTTGCGTTGCTCTTAATTCACACAGGTACTTGGGAAGACAGCTCCAAGACTAGTATTTATTGCCATCGTTCCTGAATGTATTAAAATGGATGGAGGGGGGAGGGGGAAGAAAGCATCAATATTGAAAGAAAACTGCAACTTTTATTGAAAGCCACAGAGTTTTTTTTACCCTGCAAGTCATACCCTTTGCCAGCATCTTTGGAGATGCTATTGTTACTCCAGTTCATATTCTGAATTGAAGGCATAGTCTCCAGTCATATACAGCCTTTTTTTCAATGCAAATAAGTAGCACAAGTAGGGAATTTGTTAGAGATTAGTTACTGTTTAGGAACCAGATATGATGGTTTGCTGCAGATATGAATTTATTCTTGCTCTACCCATTGCTACTCCCTGATGCAAGAAGTATTGAACAATGACCTAAAAGTGGGTCACACTTATTCACAGGGAATAAAGACATCTGACTTAAGGGTCCCTTATATTATCTCCTTAAACCAGAAAACTGGCAACTGGAGTTACCACACAACATTAAATAGGGAATAACAAGGCTGGTCAACATCAAGAAACAAGTTAAAATTTCTTATTTGAAGGAGGTGCTCTACAGTTCTTTCAGCATGTTACCATGTCTTTTCCTATAACTTTCAACTCAAATACATCGCTTGCTTTGTTTGCATAATCTTAGCTTCACTGATTTCCATGTACTAGAACTAGTTGAGGGAACAGTTTAAATATATTGAGCAAATCATATTAGAAATTGCATGCCTAAAATGCTATTGAAGAAAAAAAATCAAACATGGATTTGCTAAATTGAGTCTCTCATCAAGCTCAAAAGAAAAACCAACACAAAAAAAACCCACCCCAACTGTCATGAGGCTTGCTGTACTGATTTTAATAAAAGCAGGTTAGGAAATTATTTATTCAGACTTTTTAGCATCTGATTGTGATGGCTTGGAGTAGCTTTGATCAAGTTTGCATTCTAGCTCCCATTTGGCACCTTACAGCACACACAGTCAGCAGCAGTGCCCTTATGAACTTTGTGACTGGAAGGAAGACACACAAGACTGTTGTCCCACCCAGCAACCAGGAAGATGCATACTGCAGGAAGGTACCTTCTCCATCCAACTATTAAACCTCTCTGCAGAAGAAAAAGAAAATATCCTTTGGAGGGTGCAAAAGGACAAACCTTTGGCTGGATAGCTTTAAGATTGTATAGCAATTCTAGGCAGGTATACACTGTATAAAAGGCATTGATAAGGTGTTTTACTTTTTGAAATGTTCATAGTAGTCACTGCTCCTGACAACATCCACCTTTCTCAACAGAATTGTGGAATCTCCTCTTATCACCCATCTTCACACTGAGCATAAGCAGGATCTAAACTCAGTCTCACATTCACAAAAAAAAAAACAACCTACCTACTGGCAGGCAAAGTGAAAAATTGAAAGTTATGAAGATTTACAATTTTGTTAGACTGCTACACAAACATTTTCTGATATTTAACATTTACAGAAATCATGGACTGTGTATCAAATCTTGAGCTTCACTACCTGTGGCCATGGTTTGCAATGAATACTTGCTTTAATGGAACTGCTGAGCATTACATCTGAGGAATCACAAGAGCAGGAGAAAGCTGCCTTCCTGCATACAACCTAGCTATAGCATGCTCCATGCATCACATGGGTCTGTAACCAGTGCTAAAATGGCAGAGCACATGAGTTTAGCCTGATGGATTTGGAAACAGCCAGAAATATAGAGAAGGGGATTCTGCCACAGAAGCCACTACAAGCACAGAGGTGAGAATTTGTATGTTTCTGTTGTGCTGGGAACAATAGCTCTGTTTCTGTATTCCACTGGACTGGACCACTGCAGGCAGGGATGAGCAGCTGACAATTACCTGCCAGATGCCTCTCCTTTAAGTATCCTACCTTTCTTCAGCAGAACACTAAGATCAAGCCAGTGGCAATTTGAGAATAAAATGAAGTCAAGTTTCTTTCCTTCCTAACCTTGCTTTCCTGACCTTTGACATACAAAAATCTGCTGTTTCTTTGAGGCTGCTGGAAGCTTCCAGGAATTGCCAATTGCTCTGACAAAGGCCTTGTTAGAAAGAGTCCTGGACAATGAGAGGGCAATATCTAGAGACTGGCAAACTACTTTAGGTAAAATATCAAGTGGAAAAAGTTACATGTTAGAAGAAGGAACGTTTCAGAGACAGGGGGAACACACTTCTCTGCACAAAAAATTGGCATTTAACAGCTTCTCCATTGAAATACTATAAATGTGCTTATTTAAAACACATATTCAAATTAATGAGAAAGCAGCATTTTTTAAAATAATATCAGTAGCAGTTGAAACATTTGTCCATTACAGAAAATCAGGCAAATGAAAAAATGGTTGAAAACAGTCAATAAGCAAAAAATCCATCAAAAAGTATATGAAACCACAGCCACCTTTTAATAGTTTCCATTAGCTTAGCATATGGCTCTTTATTACAAAGGGTCATTTTTCTTTGATTGCTTTACCCTAAAGTACTATCTGGCTTCTCAATTTTAGCCAAGGCAATTAGACTTTCTGAATTCATTCTTCTTTCCCTATTGTGGGGGAAGTTTAAACTTCTTAAAACCTTACTAAAGCCTTTTATATGAGAAAGGCAGTCTCATAAGCCTTCATGAACTTAGGCCCAGCTGAGAGTTTAAATTCAATAAAGAATTATTTGGAATTTGCACTAAAGAGAAGAGGAAATGAGGCATTCAGAGAAAGTAAGTTCAGACATTCACACTAAGAAAACCAGAAGTAGTATATCTATGTATGTGTAAAATTAATCTTGACTGATGTCAAGAAAAACCTCTTCCCTAAACAAAAGGGGAAACGCATATAGATATGTAGTAGAATTGTTTTAAAAGGTTCAGTGACAAGTTCCTGGTACCTCTATCAAAAAGGGAAAAAGATAAGTGAAGGAATACATTACACAGCCATCCCAACAGGGAAGGAAGAAGTGAAGGAACAGAGTGGATGCTCACTAAAAAAGTGACAATTAACAGGTATCTATCTAATGTGGCTGGAGCATCAGTTTGCCAGAAGCACAAAATGCTTGTATGCTTTTCCTTGTAGTGTCTCTTCTAGCCTTTTACTTCAGATTATTTTCCTCACAGCTGGTATGGAAGAGGGTTGTTTTCCTTCTCTAGTGGTCCCAGTAGCTTTTAAACCATCTGACTGGTATCTCCACAAAAGAGAAGATAAACACCCAAGACTCCAGCAAAACACTCCTTTGAAGCTATGGCTCTCAGCACATTGCTAGCCTTTTCCAAACTCTCTTCAGTAGAAAAAGGCAGCCTTACAGGAACTCAAGCATGCAGAGACCATCCTCTGACAAAGGGCTTTATGGTAGTATGACCTGCTATGCTTACTTGGGAAGCAACATCCACAGCCACTGGCAGAAAAATACCTCCTTAGACACGACAGAATACACTAATTACTTGCAGTTTAAAGATGAAAATTACACATTTACATTGTTACATGTCACTAGTCAGCTCCTCCATGCCATTAGTCCTTCCACAGACTTCAAAGCAGAATGAGTTTCTTTCAGAGAAGCATACTTTCATTAGCACCATAGTGACAAGGACTAATCCCTCCTTCCCCCTCCCATCCTGCTATTCCCATTCCCCACTGAACAGGAAACTAAATCTCAAATCAGCTTTCCCTTTTTCTTGCACAGGTGCTCAAGAAAGGCCTCAAAGAATAGCTGTTTGGTAACAGCAGGAGGGAGCAGCCTTTGAAAGCATGGAAGAACCCTACTGGGAGCATCTTTAATGAATCAAGAGCTGTATTTACAATAAGGAAATTAAAATAATCCTTCAAATAAAATGCTTATTTTTATTACCTTACCTTTTAGTTGGATGTGGAAATTAAAGAACTGTGTATGCTACAGTATAATTAACAACTCCCCTACACTTACTACACAACTTCTGCATGTAGCTTAGAGAACCTATTCAAGGATAAAAATCTTCCCTAAAGCTTTTAAAACCTGGTGGCCCAAAAACCAGTGTTCTGAGCAAACCAGTAATTTGGTATCTCCGTGCACTCAAATACAAGGGCACTTAAAATTATTTTACTAAGCTTTCCAGACATCAAGATTGATTCCCAAAATAGATTTCCCCTCCCTTCTCACTTTAGCCCTTTAGGAAATATTTTTTTATTTTTAGACTGTAGGGGAGATGGGGGAAGAGAAACAAAAGCAACAGTCACTTCTTCAAAAACATTCAGAAGAATAGGGGCTGGGTGCAGAAAAACAGCCTGTTCAAATCAACAAAAAAAACCAAACAAAAATATTTTCCATATGAACATAGAAATACTGCATTTTAAAATTGAAACATCTTCCTGATAATTTTGGCCTGAATTCACAATTACTAGAAGCCACTATTTCTCCTTTATTTCAATTATATTCTTAGAAGCAGGCTACTTTGATTCCAATGTAACCACCTCTTCTGCTAAAAAAGGCTGAAGATTTTTTTTGTATGACAAGTTTACTGGATTGAAATTACACTCCACGTAGTTTCAAAAGCAAACAAAAGAAATAAGAACTGGAAACAGCATGGAAAGGAAAAAAGGTCGCAGTTACAGAAGGCAGACAGTATGACTTGGCTTCTACATACACTTCAGGTTTAATAGTAGTTTTTCATGGAATTTGATGCATTTCAGACTTAAAATTACAGCTTCAGCTATTTACTTTGTATACATATAACTCTCTAAGAAAGTAATTAAATATTAATAGCAATAGTTACTTCATCACTCAGGCTCCCCCCTTGATTCTTATAGCAAGGTCTTTCAGGCAGATTTCTATAGAATTTAGCCAAACACCACTTCAGAGTGGCAATTAACTTGATATAGAGAGAAAAATGCCAAGCAGAAAGGTTGCCAGGAAATGTGTTTGTAGACTAGATCAGGAACAAGGGGATACGTGGAGATCTGAAAGAATCAGTACTTGAGCTTGAGACAGGGTAGTTCAGGCTATATATTTAAATTGCTACTTTGCATACAACCAAGATAAAACATTATATGTTAAGTTGGGAAAAAAAATCACTTAGCTTTTAATACTATTTCTCTTTTTCCTCACTAATTTAGCGAGATCCAGGCAAGTATTTTGCTAAATATGCAATCAGATAGATTAAATAGATGGTAAGCCTTTTTTTTCCCCCGAGAATTGCATCAATAGAGTAATAGCACATCGACAGGTGCATAGTGGTCTTATTTAGTGTATTCAGAAAAGTGAAATAAGTTATCATGATGTAACTATGGCCACAGTGAGGGATAAAGGAAGGAAGGCTACAGTTAAAGGCTCACTGCTTCAAGTACAATTGCTGCTTCTCAAGAGTAGGTAGAGATGTAAGAGCTTTCCAAGTTTACCCACTAGCAGTATGAACTACATGAGGAAATACTGATATTTACCAAGACTTTTAATTATTAGGCCAAGAAAGTATTACAAATTCTTTTACTTAGCCCTTCAAAGAGTTGTGGTTTTAGTAACAGAACAAGTATACATGAATGATACTGTTTTTGTTACACAACACGATCACAATGTAACCTGCTATTAAAAGTTCAGGTCATCTTCTCCTCCTCCCACCACTTCTACAGCACAAAAAGAATAGGAAAAGAAAGCCTATATTGACATTTGTCTCACTGAGGAAAGTGTACTAAGGTTACATTCTCCTTTATATATAAAGAATTTAGATAGGTCTAGAAGTGCTCCAGGCCAGGCAAACAATTTCAGTCTTCATATGAAAAGAAAAAAACAGAATGAAACCAGAAAAAATGTTCTTAAATAATGTAAAAGAAAAGAAACATAAAGGAATGAACACTGAAAGAATATTTTTAATTTATTTTTTAGTTACAGACCACCAGAAAACTTACTCTTTGTAAACATTTTTAAAGGCTGTGAGGTTGATTTTTTTTTTTTTTAGAAAGTTGACCTTTGAGCTGTTTTACTCCTGTTTTTTTACTGATAAAAACTAAAAAAAATTAAGTGCTGTGCAGCAGAAGTGTGCAATAGACATGCAAGTTCCTGCAGCCTACTTGAGTATCTAACTCATCCTAATAGCTGGCAGCATTTCTGTAGAAGGAGCCATGTGGGAGAGACTTTCCCACCTCCATTTACTGCAGATAGGGCTTTACAAGAACACAGTTCAGGAAAATAGCTCGCTCTCTGCAAGTAGCCACTCAATGCAACAGCACAAACTGAACAGCAGCAGAGAGGGGAATAGAAGAGATCCAGAAAATAGCCATTTTCATGGTTTCCCTTCTATAAATTTTTATTTTTTTTTTTGCTTGGAATAGGGCAAAGACTTCTCTTACTTTTACACCTACCTGACTTAGTGGAACCTGGTACACATCTAACTATAGTTTTCATATGCTATATGAAAAATATTAATTCATGCCACACCATATTCATATGTAATTTTAATATATTTATAATAGGTTAATCTACCTTGCATATTACAAATTATACAATGACCTTGTTTTTTAGATTAATTTTACATTAATTTAAACCTGAATATTTATAAGAGGTATTTTAATTTTTAAAAAGTACTGAGAACCCAGATACATAGCATATTTTTAGACAATTCCTATTGAATACAGTGGTACGAGATATAAACATTTTCATATTTCAAATAAACTTGAAAACATCACTCAATTTCTACAGACTTCAGGGAATGCAGATAAAAAGGAAGCAAATACTCTGCTCCTCCCCTCAAACCTGGAAACCAGCAATTATTCTGTAAGCATTAGGCATAGAGAAAGATTTGTTAGTCTGGATAATGATCATGCTATATCTGAAACATCACACTATCTGGCCAAAATTCATAAGCTAGAGTGATTCTTTTATTCTAAGAGCATCCAGATTGTGATATGTGATGTTTAAAGTTACTAGATAACCCTTTTCTTTGTATTTGTTATGGGTTTGTTGTAAGGTTATCTGCTAGGGACCAATCTCACACACAGGGATTATTGCTTTTTCATACCTCAGTGACTTGCTGATAAGGTACTTTTGCAATAATTATTGTGGCATTTACATTGATAATTTTTTTTTTTTTTCCAAAGAGAAGAGCACAGCTGACAATGCAGGATTGAGCAGAGTCGAGCCTGTTGGTGACCCAAGAGTGTTGGCTTGCTCCAGCAAGTTATGTCAACACCCCATGCCAGGATCAGCTGTAAACACAAAAGCAACAAGCATGCACAACTGCAGACTGAAATTTGATTAATAATTGATCAGCAGTTCTTCACAAAAGGAGCAGAGGATTATTTTGCAGCTTTCAGGTCAGCCAGTGAAACAAGACATCCTTTGCCTAAATTCACCACAGAATTCAGAATCAAAACACATTCAGTGTTCAATAGTGGCTGAGCATCAGACAAACAGCAGCATCAACACCTAGGCTTTCTATACCACCTGCAGATCTGGTACCAAGACCACAGTACAGAATGAGAGGTCGACTAGAGGTAGAGGGTCTTCTATAGCCAAGACAGTATTGGAGACAGTGCCTTCAACCTAGCCCCAGCCCAGGAGGTACATAGAAAAAATGTACCACTTGTTCCAGTGGTAATATAGAAAGGGGTGTGAATCTATGCAGAATTGGAATATATAGATTTTGGAAAAGAGGAACTTGCTCAATATAGCCTCGTGCAGTGAACTAACAGAAGGCAACCAAAGCCAAGTTCTTTGCCTCTGAAGAGATAATAAAGGGGTGTTTCAGCCCCAACTAGGTGCTTTTGCTACCTAGCCATGAGCAGCACTCTTTACATCATCCTGAGAAGGGAAGACCTGTGCTCCAACTCATGCTACTAATCTGAGTGCCCTAAGCATGGAAGCAAATTATTATTTTCACACTCTTGTGCACAAAATGAATATAAGTAGATTCTAAGCCCTGTTTTCCCATAAATATATTTAATGCAAATTACTGCTTTCCTGTTAGTCTGAGGTTTCAAATGCTTCCTGGCAGAGGAGAAAATTTAAGTTAGATCTTTGCATATTCTAGATCAGTGATCTAATTTCTGGTTTCCCATTTAGGACCAGGCCATCATTGGTCCTGGTCCACTGAAGCACTTAATATTGACTTCACTCATGTACTACTTTTACTCTGTTTCTATTGCTGCCTTCAAACCTGGAAACTCAAGCAAATAGTGCTAATTTTATTCATATTACACATCTAACAAGTTCCAATTCAATACCAGAAATCTTTTAGCAAAGGACAGAGTGAGAGACAAGCTTTACCCTGAAGACAGGCAAATTAAACTGCTATCTCCATTGTACAGACTAAGCAGCAGAGGGAGAGATTAGGCAAATTGCCAGAGGTCACATGAGAACATCAGTGATAGTGTAAGGAGCCGAGACACCTTCAACCCTATTCAGAGCTGTGGATCATGGCTTTAGCCTTATAACTAAAAGGAGAGGGACAGCTTTACCTCTGTGAGTCCAGAAGGTAGATCATTTCTTGGGTTTTATCAGCTTTGCGAGTAGCTTTGTTCATCTGCCTAGGGGCATTCCCTACTGCTGCCTGCAAGGATCTCATGCTGCAGCAAGGGAGAAAAGATTCTTGTTACAAAGCCAGGAAATATGAACATTTAAGGAATCACCAGAAGAGCTGACAGGCAGGCAGAGCATCCTAAACCACTTCAAATCATCCCTTAATCAAATGAATTGCATTCTAGCTGATTGGCCCCCTTACACTTTCAAAGCCAGCATACAAACTAAATATTAACAAACTGTCTTTTGGTCTGCATTCATAAGTGTAGGATTCAAGGTCAATTCCAAGTATGAAAGTTCCACACAAATCCTCAAGATGATGACAAGAAAAAAGCTGGGAAGAAAATTAACCCCAGATGAAAGCTAGTAATAGTCTTGACTTCCGACTCCTGATGCTCTCCACAGTGAAAAAGGGTTATTACTCCCTCCCACCCCTTATAAGAGGAAATCCCAGGCAAAAGGAAAAAAAAAATAACAAGATAGAAATGGATATTTCTGAGGCGACACTGCCACCTATTGTCACTGCTATGGTTTGTTCACTTTTTAATTAATCCTCATTTTACAGTCCATCAAACATCTGGAGCAAACCAAAACCTTCCCTTCCTCCCAAAAACCAAAACTGTTTGAATTAACCCCAGCTCTCATCTTCTGATGAATATATATCCCCCAGTGACAACTCAATTTTATTACTGGCCTGTATGATTACAGTGGACAAAACAGATTTAACTAAGATCAAGCTCATCTCCCAGTTCATGATCTGCAACTTAGACTCCTTTTTAATTCATTTTTGTCCTTTCCAATTTCTAACTTGTAGAGAAAATGGTTTCCCCTTACAAACACCAATGATTTTGCCCGTTTCCTTGTACATATTCACACTCATTTAATGAGGCATTAGACTAGGTCCAGAAAATACCTAAAGACACCACACAGGTCCATATATACTCCCTCTAAGTAAAACTGATCATCATTGCTACTCCCATAAGCTGACTTCATTAGTCCTATTAGTCCTACCACAAAAGTTTATATACATTTCTGTATCAAAAGTCAGTTTAATATGGTTGCTGCCACAGCTGGAAGAACCAATAAGTAAATCCCATCACTAAGCTAGATACTTCTTTTCCAAGGTAAAACATTCCTTATGACAGCGATAGAAATCTTGCAGAATCACTTTTACATTTTCAGCAAGAAAGAATAATATCAACCTTTGACATCAAAGAAGCTGAACAGAAAGAATGCTCAAGATTTGTCTAGAGATGGAAGGCTTAAAGTTCTTCTGCCTTCTATTACAAGTCTGGAATTTTTTTCCCCCCCAACCCATTCTTTGTTGCTTACACCCAAGATGATGATTAGTCCTCTGGCTGGATCTGACCTCATCTTTTTCTTGAGGGTGCTGAAAGTATCCTCCCTCCTGTTTCAGAGTCCCATTTGTCCTCACACACCCCCATGCACTACCTAAGGGGACAAAAAGGTCTTGGGTGTTACTCTACCATTCCCATTAAAAAAAACCCTCTGTTTGGTTTATACACTTGAACTTTTTTTCCAAAATATAGTAACAATTTCACTCCACAGGTAATTTGCTAGAAGCATTATTACAACAGCAGTTTTGAAGGGTACGTCATTTCTTGAAAGCTGTTTTTCCAACACGCTTTAAGTAACAAAAAGTTCAGCACCAAAGGAAGTTCTTGTCAAGAGGGGATCATTCAAGCATGAAAACTAATTTGAAACCTAATTACTAGTCAGTCCTATATTCACCAGAAGCTTCTACATACCTGAAGTATTGTGTTTAGTTATGGGCCCTTCAGTTCAAAAAGGACAGGGAACTGCTTGAGAGAGTCCAGTGCAGAGCCATGAAGATGATTAAGGGAGTTGAGCATCTCCCTTATGAGGAAAGGCTGAGGGAGCTGAGGCTCTTTAGTTTGGAGAAGGAGACTGAGGGGGGACCTCAATAGAGTTTATTAATATGTAAAAAGGCAAGTGTCAGTAGGATGCAATCAGGCTCTTCTCAGTAATGTAAAGTGATAGGACAAGGGACAACACATGCAAGCTGGGACACAGGAGGTTCCATGTAAATGTAAGGAGAAACTCTCATGATGAGGGTGACAGAGCACTGGAACAGGCTGCCCAGGGAGGTTGTGGAGTCTCCTTCTCTGAAGACATTCAAAACTCACCTGGATGTGTTCCTGTGTGGATCTAGGTAATCCTGCTCTGGTAGGGTGTTGTACTAGACGATCTTTCAAGGTCCATTCCAACCCCTAACATTCTGTGATTCTGGAACATCAGGAAGATGACTGAGTCCAGGATGATCTTTTTCTCTGTGCCAAGGCCCATGCTCATGACTGAACACCACTTGGAGCAAGCACGAATCAAGACATGGCTACTTCTCTGTATCTAGCAATAGCTAGAATACAAAGAAGAGACTTATTTTCATTGTATTTACTCTTTACTTCTCTTCAGTGACTTAATTATGCTTTTTTATATTGGATGCTGGATATTAGGTATAATTTCCTCCCACACTTGACAATCCACATTTCCTAATTATTCCTTCGATTTGCTATTGTTTTTCTGGCTTTTCCTACCACATAAGATCAAATTCCCCTGCTTCCCTCCTACTGAACATGACAGTCCAACAAGCCATATAAATATCTGCTTATATATTTAAGTGAAGACATTAACTTCTAACAGGCTAACCAGTATTAAGCACAGTCTCATGTTATTTACTGGGCAGGGGCTAATTTTTGTGGATCCAAAAACACCAGCATCTCATTTCACAGAATTACACAGAATTATTGTTGAGGTTGGGATAGACCTTTTATATCATCAAGTCCAGCCTAAGACCTGACACCACAACACCCAGCTAGACCACGTCACTATGTGCCACATCCAATCTTTCATTAAACATCTCTAGGGATGGCAACTTCACCACCTCCTCGGGCAGCCCATTCCAGTGTCTAATGACCCTTTCTGTAAGAAAGTACTTCCTAGTATCTAACCTAAACCTCCCCTGGCACAGCTTCAGACCACACACTCTCATTCTGTCAGTGGTTGCCTGGAAGAAGAGTCCAGCCCCCACCTGCCTACAGCCTCCCTTCAGGTAGTTGTAGAAAGTGATGAGATCTCCCCCGAGTCTCCTCTTCTTCAGGCTGAATAGCCCCAGCTCCCTTGCATAATCCTTGCAACCCACCAGGATGACAGGGAAATAGCAATAGGACATGTGGATATTCTGTGCCACAGGTAACACAGAAGATTGATAATGGCAATGACAGGCAGTAAATATCTCAGAACTCAGGTAGTCCTATGAAAACCCAAGTGATTGCATCAAATGAATGATATTGTTACCACCACTCCCAAACACAGGCCCTGGTAACTAAAGCTATTTTAGTATTTATAGATGACCTCTTGTGGAGATTCTAATATTTGTTTTTCTTATTTTAAGACTTAGCCCCAAATCAGTTCTCAGATAAATGCTTTTTCACCTTTTGACTTAGTCAATAAGCTTTCCTCCAGCAGCAATATTTGGCTCAGTCTCATACACACCTGGAAACACCTTGTGCCTCAGACAATCTAAAAGGAAAGAGATGGGGACATTGCTGCTGCCAATTTGTGGGTTTGGAAAGGCCAAGTGGCTTAAAAGCAAATTGTTCCCCGTCTTTGGTGCATGGACTTCAGCAGCTTAAGCTACTGAAGCCTGCCTGGTGAATCTTTCAAATGCACATTTTCTGATAAAGAAGCACTAACTTTCCACAGGGTAAATGGGAAACCAAGTGTACACATCATAACAGTCAGACAGGACAGAAACATCCTTGTCACAAATTTAGGTATTTCTCTGTAAGGTGCCACAGGGTTAAAAGGGATTTATTGTGTTTCAGGGCACATTATTCAATAAAATCCCATCATCAATGTCTCTCAACAGCTTAAGAAGGCATTGCACAAATGCAATGTATAACAGGCTATAATGCCTCTTGTGGCACATGTGCCCCAGCACAGAAGCCACCTTTACAGCAAAGAGAAATGGAAGCAGCAGCTCCTCCTGGCTCACCTATCTCTTGCTTTCACTGAGGAAAGCCACAGCAGCCAGATCCTGGACCAGGCAGGAGCTGCCAGATGTATCAGCAACAGCTGCTGCTTCCCTGCAGCCTGACCTCAGAAAAGACTGCTCTGCCTCTGAAAAAATCTTCAGGCAAGTGCTTCCTTCCAGTTACCTCAGTATTTTCCTATTAATAGTTCCTGTGACAGGGACACTGCCAACTGGCATTTGTTTTGCCCCTCCCTTTTCTACCAGCAGTCTAAGAGATTGAGTTATAGCCCTACTATGAGTTATTTAGGTTTGAATACTGATCTTAGACTTCCAACATTTGCAGTTTTGGGTTCCTTGAATATTGCTCAACATAATGCAGGAATATATGTATATACACACACACAAAAAGCATTAAGCTAAAATTGAAATTACAGGAAAAGAAAACCATTAAGTGTTGTGATTTTCCACTGCAACTTCACTTTTACTGCATAGTTTTTATATTATTTTTTTCCATTGAAAAAAACACTGATAAATGGTCAGAAAGGCAAGTTGCTACATTACATTGTATTCGCTAGAGACTAATTCTTATTATTTCAGTTTTTTTCAGAAGTTACAAAAAAGTTATTTCCTACTGTTTTCTTTGAGAATAGACATCTACCCTGCAGATCCTTCAATGAGAACCTAAGTCTTTATTCTGTCCTTTAAATAATTGAACTTATAACATGGTTATCAAGAAATGAAACACATTTTTAACTGTGACTGGCTTATTTTCAGTGAATTGGCTGTGCCTAATAAAGAAAGAGGCCATTTTTAGAAACAATCCATATGTCAGAAGTTAGTCATACTTCCATTTTAATTTTCTATTATAGTTTTCTTACTCAAGTTGAAAAAGTAATTTCATAAAGAAAAGAATACCCATATCCCCAGTGTCCTTTTGATTTACAAGCTCCCAAGATGATCTTAATAACGACATTTACATTCTGTGATTCTGTGATTTTTCTCAGCTTAGCATGTGCAGGTTTTGGGTATATTTTTTGTTGTTGTTTTAGCCTAGAAGCCAGCAGGAATATTGTCCTTTTTAGTGTTATTTTCTTTAAAAATCCTGCAAAGAGTATTTCAGGAAAAGTAAAAACTTGAACAAAGTGTCATTCAGGTAATGGAACAGGCTGCCCAGAGAGGTTATGAAGTCTCTCTGTAGCATTTCAAACCCCACCTGTATATGTTCCTGTGTGTTTTGAACTATGTGATGATGGCAGAGGGGCTGGACTAGATGATCTCTAGAGGTCTCTTCTAACCCCTAACATGCTGTGATTCTAGTGGATTACAACAAATATTTCTACGAACATCCTCAAACATAATGTCTCTGAAATGGAAAACTTCTAAGTGCTTGACCCCATTCAGTCAAATACAGGCCACTTCCATAGTCCTTGTACCTTTAGAATAAAATAACCTTGGGTCTTTAAAGAACACTGTCTATTACTCAGTTTGGTATTAAATAAAACAAAATTGCTTGTAGCAATTACCTAGGCCACCAGCATTTTTCAGGGCTAGCCTGGTAGTTTTCTTGTAACATCTTGTGTAAATCCTTCACAGTATGCTGCATCTGGGGCTGCAGCTACAGCCCAAGGTACATACACCATCTTAGTGCTCTTTCTTGTTTTTCTAGGGCACATGCCAGCTTTGCATCCAAAGCCAGGAATATGATGGTTTCAAGGCACCACTAAAGTTGGCAGAGCTGCTGCCACCATCTGCCTTTCTTTTTAATTGCAGATTTCACATTCTTCCAAGTTCTTGAAAGATCAGCTTCCATCTGCAGATTATTTTAATGACCGCATACACTAATCTGTTATAAAATGTTTTAAACACTTAAAGATTAATTTTGGAAGCATCTCAAAGGGAGCTTTAAAGTGTGGATATGTAATAGGCTGCAATTTCCTCAGATGTCAAGTGCATGAAAACATGGAATTCTAGTTTGTCCACATAGAAAAACAGCTATATAATCTGTTAAAAGCTCAGATACCATCTAACTATTTAGGACTCGATGAGCTTCCATCCATTTCCGTGATGAATACTTATATTTGCAAATACTCTAAATTACTAGTAATCAAATTATAAGTTTAAATCTTGAACAACTCTTAAGGACTCCTTAAAATAAATCAATTACAATATATTTGACATTCGTGATGCATTTTCATCTATGTTTCTGTATATATCCCACGTGAAAACCTGCCAAATATTTTCTTACTAAATTATGTACTAGCTTTACTAATTTAAAAATATTTCTGAGTAAATCATGAACAATCAAAGGCAAATAAGAGGCACCTTAATATTTTTAAAGCTTCTCTTACTTCAATCCCGTGGATTTATCCATTATGCTATTTAAATAATAAAGTCACTAACTTCAGTTATTTCTATGGTTTTATTGTACTTTATTTGCAGCTACAAGTTTAGTGCTGCAGGTGGCACCCTATGCCTGGTAAAGAAACAGGCACCTTCAGCATAGCAAAGACTTGCTGCTTCCTTTTCTCCCCAGCACAGTAGCTGCATAAAACTTGTATTTAATAATCAGCAAATAATGTTGCTTATCTAAAAAAAGAAAAAACAAAACAAAAGAATAACTTCTTATAGCCTTGTCACATGCAGTATTACTCTGCATACTTCACTAATCTGAAGTAATGTGCATTAAATACTGCCCTTGGTACCATATACCCATTTTCACTAGGCTAAAAAAGCTGTAATTTCTATGCTCACAAAACTTCAACTTCAAGTACTTAAACCTTTATATGAAGGTCCACACTTTAAAAATATTGTTCCCTATATTTGAAAGGCAGGGGCACTAGAAGACTGAGGAAGCTACTTAGCAGGTCTCATGGTTATGCAAACTACTGCACAGTAAGTGACCGAGGATGTAACATCTTCTCAGCATCCACTTTACATGTGACTTCCAGAAAGAGCATCTGCTTACTTAATTTTCCATTTTGTGTTTGAGCTATGTAATCACTTTAGCAAAGACACTAATATATATTTGGAAAAAAACCTTAGATTCCCGAGTCCATATTCCCTAATGATAATAATTATGAAACTAAGCATGAGAAGCTTACTAATTACAACATGATTAGGAAATAACATGTTTCCAGAACTTGGTTTTTTTTACCATTCTCAATAAAATAATAATAAAAAATCTGAGCTATAATGAGTTCAGTCTATCTGAGGTTCTAATTTAACATTCCATAGGTAAAATGAAATCTGGGGAAATAAAAAATCCAGATACAAGCAAGAGGCTGTATTCTGATAACCTGTTATTCAGAATACAACATGGCCTAAAAAAAATGATAGAAAATAAACAGTAAGTGTATTTACATGGATACATCTACAAGCAGCACAATTATCAGGTGACAAATTCTGACATTGAATAAGAACCTTGGATAGGAATTTCAAGGTTTATAAACTACACCCAAAAATCTGAGGTCCCCTTGGTCTTTCAAGGAAGGGACGCATCTCCATGAAAAGCAGTTATACCATTAACAACATGCAGTAGCAAACATGCTCACAGGAAGTATGTGAAGGCTTTTACAGCTACTAATTTGATACGATGAAAAGATTAAAAAACAGGTAACCTAATCAAAACACAGTAAAAGTCATGACAATGAGAAACTCACCCTCCCTATTTTAAATGAATTTGTTTTTTGTAGACTAGTCTCAAGTTCTAGGAACAAAGCAGCAAGTTAGCCTATACAGTATTATGACAGTCAGAGATGTAAGAGCCAAGCATATTCATGTTTTTGTATCCTAGAATTAAATTTTTGAGAACAAAACTTTTATTGCAGAGAATTGTCCACTAAGACAGTGTCACTAAGGTGTTGAAATTTCACATCCTAGGGAGAAGCTAATTGTAAGTAAATGCCAGAGAGCCAATCTCCCTAAATTTACAAAAACCTAGCAAGGGGGCAAATAGGGTCAGTGGAGGAAAAGTCACCCAGATTACAGATACAGTTTAAATATAACAGCTCTAAAGTATAGCATTAGATCATAATTTCAGCTGATATTCAGAAAAAAACAAACAAAAACAACCAACCAACAGTCATCAGCATCATTTAGCTTTCTTTCATAACCACCATTTTACTGTGGGGAAAACAAGAATCTTGCCAGCACCCCCACTGGCCCAATAGCCACTCATCACCCCATCATTAAGGGCTGGGGAGGCTCAGGACAAAGTCAGATTTTGGAAAGAGATCAAATCTCTTCCTTATGTAAACCTACCTGTATGCATTGCACCAAATCCAAAACACATTCCTCCTGGGATATGTTTTATCCAGACATAGACATACACAAGCAGCTCTAGGTGACCCTCCTTGTGCAAGGGAGTATGACAAGATGATACCCAGAAGTCCATTTCAACCTCAACTGTTCTGTAATCTTGTGAAATCAGGAGGCAAACAATTTGATTTCTACATCCTTTCTGTTTCATTCATAGAGAGGGAATGAAAGCCTGCAATAAGGCCTCTAACATCATGCTAACTTTCTTCCAAGATTACCAGGTTACTTCCCCCAACAGGCAGAGCTTTGCCTAGATCTATAACATCCACATACCCATAGCACTGGCACCATCTCTTCATAACTTCAGTTTCTACTGCTAAAATAATTTAACTTTTCCCCCCAGTTCTATGGTCTACTTGCTTGATTCCCACAGATTTATATCCTCCTCCAATAAAACCAGAAAGATCCAGGAAAGGCGAACAGGCAGATACTCCCAGTTTCTATCAAAGGCTTAACAGCCTAAAAAACACAGCCTGACTATTCAACCAACTGCCAAAACAGACTATTACTATTTAGAAGCTTTTCCTACTATTGACCACATCAACACACTAATCACTTATCTTGAATGCTGAGAGTCCCTACAAAATTCATATAGAGCTTCCATAATGCCTGACTAAAACCTTAACACACAGAGCTTTTCCATCACCAGCCCAAAACACATACATCCCACAACCTCCATAAAAAAAGGCCAAAAATCTTAAAGACAACAAATTTATAATCCCTAATAAAATTAAAAAAGGTTGTTACCTTAATAGTGAGAAGAACTACAATAGCTGATAAACAGTCTTAAACCCCAGGAGATATCCTGGATGCTTCTTCCAACCCCCACATTCTTATAAGGAGAAGGACACACCCAGATGGCAGGGGAGCCTAATTAGGGCCCTAATAGGCCCTTATCATGCTCACCTGCCCTCCCCAGACCTGCTTATGGGTCTAGGGGCTCTATTTAAGCTCAGAGGACAGGGTGTTGTTTAGGAGGTGTGTGTTTATAGTTTTTTCTTGGGCTACATTGCTGTTATATTTCATGGATTAGTTGTAAATCTGCTTTTTTTTTATTTCACTTTCTTGTTCTTATAGGGCTACTAGTAGAGCTTGTATCTCTCCTCTACTTTGCTACCTGGTGGTTGATGGTTGTTCTTTGTTGATGATGTTCTTGTGTGTGTTGTGATCATTCCCAGCTCTCAACTTGTTTTTTCTCATTGAGCAGCTTTCCTCTTGCTACTTGCTATCTGATGAACCTCATTGGTTTTTTGTTGTCCCTTTGTTTGTAAACATGTGCAGGGTTGTGTGTACAAGTGTTAGGTAGGAAAGGTGGTCCCATGTATAGAAGAGAAATAGAGGTGAGTTTTGGAAGCTGGTACCACAGGTGGGATCCATATGTAAGCTATTCTATTGTAGGCCAGCCTGTAGGTGGGGAAAGTTCCCTGGCAGTGTCCCCTTCTAAACCTATCAGCTCATGTACTCTGAGCATGAAGCTCACATGGTTGGCTCTCACCCTAAAAGCACTGTGCAGGATGGTAGAACACCCCTTAGTGTTCCCACTGGGATCCTTTATGACATCTAGTCAGAGGGGATGCTCTAAAAGGCTCATTTGCTAGGTAGCAGAATAATGAGAATTCTTCCTGCTTAAACATGTAACTGTTATTTATGTGTCTGTGGCAGTCAAAGGCCAGATGTCTGCTGCTGCTGTTTCACATAACATAAGGGAGCTGAGATGTTTGCTGTGGTGTGGCAGGAGGTAAAACATTAGGTGCAAACTGCAAATACAATGAGATTTCATTTGGCTGGTGGCAAAGCTGTGGGAAGCTGCAATTGAGAACATAAATGTGTTGTGCATGGGGCAGGAGCTGGCTTATCATCTGATCATAACACTTATTTCTGGAGTATGTCAGTCAAAGAAAATATTACCATGTTATTTTTCATATTACTTTAATTGGAACTGGTTGAGATGTGGTGGTGCTGCTTGCTCCCACCCATGAAGAACAAAGACTTTAGAAGACAAAGAGGGAGATTTAGAAGAGGAGAAAAGCATAAGAATATAAAAGCTGAGCTTACATCAATATTTTAAAGTATGGAAAGAAGTAGTAAAGCAAATACTAGTTTTCTTCATTACATTCCTGGTGGTTTATGACTGTTAAACTTCAGTTAATTAACATACCTAAGCAAAGATGTAATGTAAATACATTGTTAGTGTTTTAAGTTACAGATAGAAATTACAAACAAGAAATTTGCTAACATTTGTGTAACTAAGTTTATTTTACCCCAAACACTTGCATATTTATTATAACCTTATACCCTGAGATCAAGAGAAGTCTCACATATCTATTGACTAGCTCTGACATGAAAGAATTTTCTGGCAGTGGTGGTCTGGAACACCAAATTTATTAGGTAATTTCAGTACCAGTAATTTTAGTACCCTTTACCCCACAATAATTAATTTCAATGTTAAATTGACCTAATAGCACAATTGCAAAATCTAGTCTGCATATTTCACACATTGTTTTTTCTTTCAGGACTCAAATACCTGTGGCTTTTCTTCAGAATGTCCTGGGACAAACATTCATGGCATGTCTAGACCAGCACTTAGCATTGAATTCACTTAAGTTAATTGGTAATCAATTAACCAGAGGTAAAATAGGACCAAAACCTCTATTCTAGGTATATTACAGTCTATCAGGCAACAGCAAAGTTCTGCAGTCTGACTCTGTGATCCTCATCTTTTCTCTTTAGGTATAAGGTTCATTGGAGAAAACATTAGTATTTGAAGGTCAGTAGCAAAGTTATTTGTATGACAGTCCAACATCTGTCTGTGAATGCAAAGTGCTTTCGAGGAGTAACTTTTTCCAGGATAAAAAAAACCGAAGCTGTTGTACAACTGGTCTACAACTGATCTGAAGAAGTAACATGGTGGAGGTATATGTGGGGCACAGAGCTGTGTGTGAATGCATCACGTGGGAAATACCACTTGATGGTAGCATTTGGTGTGCTGGCTGGGGGCTGTGTTTCCCTGTCTGTGTGACGGAAAACATCTGGAGTGCTTGGCAGTTGCTGGGGGGGCATTTCACTAACTACCAGTTGGTTGCTTTTTGAGGCTACCTAACCATAACCAAGGTTCAAAGATCTCACTGGAAATAGCTCCTAGTACTTGTGCTGTTAGTGTACATTTGATCAAGACTGGCTGCAAGTGATCTTCAGAACTTGTGATCTGTGGCCAAGTCCCTGCAGCACATTTGATTACTGCAACTGCAAAGACTTTTCCTTTTATGACACCATATTCTTCCCTGGTATTCTGTTGCATGTTCCTCAAACAGGTCCTCTGGCATTCAGAACAGAAAACCAATTTTTGATTGAGAAGTTTTCTTTCTTAGTCTGAAAATGAGGTGAGCTAATCCTATTGACAAGATGCTGCCTGATGATCTTGTGGAACTGGCTAATCCAAGGACTGTGTTCACATAAATGGCAGAAGTGTTGTTTGCATAATATTAAAAAAAACCCAACCAAACAAAAAAACAACCTACACAAATTTAATATCTCTGTAGGTCTAGCAATATAAATTTTTCTTTCCTAGACTGAGGTGGTCACTTCAGCAGAAGTGGAATGATAGAGGCTGGATAGGACCTCTGGAGGTCATCTACTCTAACCCCCTGCTGGTTCAGGTTTATCTAGAGAAGGTCACATAGGAATGTGTCCAGTTTTGAATGTCTCCAGAGAGGGAGACTCCACTACCTCTCTGGACAGCATATTCTAGTGCTCTATCGCCCTTACATAAAGAAGTTTCACATCATATTTAGATGGAATTTCCTATGTTCAAGTTTCTGTTTGTTTCCTGTTATCGTATCACTGAGCACTAGGTACATAACTACATGTGTAGTTACAGGCACTACACTGGTGTGCATTTTCTCAGTAACACTACACCTGCATACACAGATCCATCTACTTATGCTGCTGGGATTATTTTGTTTAAGACAAAATGGTCACATGCAAGCATTCCTGTGCATAATAATTATGTTTAGAGATTAGTCAATTTAATCATTAAAATCTCTTTACAGATTTCCGAAACAAGTCCTTGTTTATGAGGAGAAACAAAAAGCTGCATCCATTATTGAAGAAGCTCTACAAGTTTCCACATTTGAAATATGTATTGAAGCTAGATTTTTATACTTTGGTACTGCCACTAACAGAAGAAGGTAGAGCTCAGTTTACGTTAGCTCTTTAGTGGCAAGCTTCAGCTGGACATCAGCTTTAGAACTATGTGATAACACAGTGTTTCCTTGCACTTCAGTTATTTGCCAAATCTCATTATATTATTTTGCTAATGCATTGAGCTTTGCCTTTCTCTCTGCTCAGGGAGAGGTGTACTTGCCTTGCTGTTCATTTCCTGACCCACAGGATCCTTGAACTGCTTTTCAAATAACTGCTGGAGGTGGAATAGCAGTTTCTAATAGCCAAGGTTGACAAGCCTGGAGTAAAGCTCAGAGGACTATATTTAGGCACTTCAACAGGTGGCTTGATGTACAAAAGTGCTGAGCCTGCAAGCTCCTGCTCAGCTACTTAAATACTGAAATCCATGGAGCAGATGAGAGAGGTCAGGACTCCTGAATGTCCAGACAGTCACTAAGTGCCTGAATATGTTCACAGATTATAGTGTGGAGTCTTTCCTTTTAATTCTGCCTACTGTGTATTTTGAGTTAGAAACAATTTTATTTGGCTAATAATTTTCTTCACTTTTGTAGAAAAGCTGATACCTAACATCTTCCATCAGTTCTGTCTTCCTCGTACAAGTCAGTTTAGTGGCGAGATGCCACTGTTAATACCTGAGGGAAACTAGATTATTTTACCTTTTCTTTAGAACATAAATAGTAAATTTCGGTGTTTATTCTGACTAGTCAGTATTTCATGATCCAAAGATAAATGATACGATAGTTTCTCTTTGTGCAAAATAATTACTACTCTGGAGGGATGGCTTGTGGAACTCTGCTACATTTCCTGACAGGTTTTGAAGTTTGAGCATCTACTTCTGCTCATAGTGAGCTGAACACAGATCTTTGGCACAATATCACAGAACTAAATTTTCTTCAGCCACACTAATTCTGTTGTGTTTTTTTTTAAATCCTTATCTTTCCAAATGCTTCATACAGGATGTGACAAAATACTCCTTTTAAATTGTTCTGAGCACTGATGTGTCTGTATAATATGTTTCTATGCAGCTGAACTGTTAATGACATGAAGCTGAAATTTTAATGACATAAGCATTCTTCAAAAACAAAAAAACAAAATTCTTGCCAGATTCCTGAGTGTTTGAATGAATCCGATTTTAGTCTGTTATTGTTTTTCCTCATGAATGTTATATATAAAAAAATTTTTTGATACATAATACAGCTGTTGAAAGTTTACTTATCTTTTGGCATGTGTCAATTTAAGCCATTATACCTTGCAGACAGTTCGTAACTCCTAGACAAAAACTAAATACTGCTTTATCCAAAGTTCTTAGATGTGGCCATTGCTTGGATCAGAAACTCCCTTGTTTGGTCTATAGGCAGATTGGAATGGGGACCAATCCAGTGCGAAAGTGCTGCCCAGTTTCTGAAGTCTTAGGAACAGACATTGCCTGTAGTGAATAATTAAACAAATGAACCTAATGTTCCCCGCCTGTGTTGATTTTGGCTTATTAATTGTGCGTGTGATCTTGTGACCCATATGTCACTGGAAAGCAACCCCCTTGCCAGCAGTGTGTAGAGCTGCCTCCCCAGGAATGGGCTCCCTCCCACTTAATTCTCTACCACTGAACAAACACACCATTTCTACTCTATTTAGTTTAACACCCCCATATAAGCAGGCTCAGGATTAGACCTTCTGTTTATAAGACTAGGTTTAAACCAAGTTTGTTTTCTCTGCTTAATCCAGATTAATAAGAGATTTGCATTTTGTGTCATTCTTCATTAGGTAGAAAGCTCATTAGGATATATTGCTTGCTGTGTGATTGCACAGATGCTACAATGATCCTCTGATCATGAGCTCAAATACAAGGACATTCTTTATAATTAAGCACAGTGGATCTTCTAATTGTTTTAATACAATGCGTCTGATTTGTCATACTTCTAAATTCAGTTGACAGATGGGATGAGACAGATTGGTTGACAGGGGGGATGAGCAAGTGAGGTTGTTCAGCTTGGAGCAGAGAAAACTTCAGGAGACCTTATAGTAACCTTCCAGTACTTAAAGGGGGCCTAAGGGCAAGATGGGGAGGGACTTTTTACAAGGTCATGTAGTGATAGGAAGAGGCGTAATGGCTTTTAACCACAAGAGGGTACATTTAGATTAGATGTAAGGAAGCAGTTTTTTACTGTGAGAGTGGTGAGGCACTGAAACAAGTTGTTTTGACTTAAAATCTTAAAGATGGACTACCTATTAATCTCAATGCTACAGAACGAAGCAGTGGCTCCTGTTACAGGTATGAAAGCCAGTTGTACTATTGAGAAGGAAACCAAATGTGTATTAGGAGGTTGGGTTTTTTTTCCCTACAGACTTTTGCAACACTAGTCCATGAATTTTCATTGTTGCTTTCATTTTTGGTACAAAGCCAGTTCAAGTTGAGAGGAGGATAGAAAGATGGGAAGGATGTTTGTGATAGTTCAAGGAAGTTTTGTAATCAAAGAAAATTAGTATTAAGTAAATACCCAGGTTCAGACTGGTTCAGAGTTACAAAGGACTGACACTGATGCTACAGTTCCAGCTGCTCTGTCAGTCCATAATCAATCATCTAGCTGACCCAGTACTTTCCTCCAGCACAATGTACAAATTCATATTAAAACTGTATACTCTACAAGTGGCATATTTCATCATCTGGGAAAACCCAGGGATGGTTAAACTGCAGCAGCATATGACACTGGGAGTGCAGATCTTGGGGTAAGACAGTGCTGAAAATTAGCATTTTCATGCTGGCCCATGGGTTGAACCCTTCACCCTGATCTGTGGTAATCAGGACTTTTCCCCTCTTCATCGAAGTCCTGGCTGAACTTCATTGCGAGCTTTGTGTCTTTCTATCTAACAGGAAAGATGCTTGTGACCCTCCTCAGCCATCTGTGCTTCTTCTGTGATCTTACGTGTGACTTATTCAAGCTGCAGCCTCCTTAACTTTCAATACAAACAGTCTAACACACACTTACTTGGGGGCTCAAAAGGAGGGGTAGGGCAAGGTCATTTTCTGAATCTTGATTACATAGTTTAGTAGGTGCTGCCTAAGTCTGTTTGAACACAGTAGCCCTGAGCAAAAATTCTCTTTGCTACTCCTTATCTCAGCAGAGATCTACAGGTTATTTGCACTTCAGCAGTTAACGGGGGAAAAAAATAAAGCTTAAAGAAATCAAACCTAAAAGCTTTTCATAAAGATAACACTGAGAAGTACCTGTCTACAATGAAGGAATAACAAGCACAGGGTAGCGTGCTGATGCAAATAAGTTTCCAGTCAGAGGATATTTTCAGTATTAATAATATTAAAATTAATGCTTCATGACAGGAGGAAAAAATGCCCTCTCCCAACATTCAATGTGCCCATTTCTGCCCTTTGCCTCAGATGCTCTCAGATTGCATTCATGGAGAGTGAACTAGACCAGACGTTTTTGTCTGTGTCTTTCAGAGTGTGCTTTCGGAAGGTGTAAAGGAGGAAACAGCATCACATTAGAGTGTAGGCTTTAGTTCCTTCTGACTTCATAGTTCAAGTGGTAAACTCTATATGCTGGTACCCAGGCCATCAGCAGTTTGGAGTCAGCCAGGGCGCAGCTGACCCAAGTTGTCTGCAGGTGTATCCCAGACCAGGAACTCAGTACAAAGAAGAAAGTTTGCTGAGGGTGGGATCTCCTACTTGGGCTCCTCTTGATTCTGTTCCTCCTCTTGCTTTTCTTGCTTCTGAGGATTATTTTCCTGTTTGTTGTGACCACAGTATGTTTGCTGTGCTGATTATAATTTTGTATACTTTATATTGGTGTTAGTTTTGCTGTTTTATTAAATCCTTTTTCATTTCAGCCCATGGATATTTTCTCAAGTTTCATGATTCTCCTTCTCTGCTGGGGAAGACTAATCGGTTGATAATCTGCTATAGTTCGGCCCCAGGTACAGGCTAAACGGAGACACGAGGCTTGGGCCAAAGGATATAAAAAGCTTTCTAATATTGAGTCCCTGGCCAAGCTGAGAAGGAGTATGTGTCCCCCTCTCTCTTAAGTGAGGGTTGCAGAGCTAAGAACCTGCTGGAGAAGAGCCTGTTGGCTGTGGCTCTGGTACTAAGGAAACTGATGGAGAAGCATGACTGTTTTCTCTCTTCACCTAATACAGTTCAAGGAGACAGACAAGAAACCTCTCTGCAGACTTGTTTTCTTTAACACTTAGCAGAAGTCCAAATGACTGAATTGAAAAGTAAAATGGAAAGGCAAACTCCTTAGCTGACTGCTTTCAAGTGGCAGAGGTCCAAGGATCAGGCCTGTAAGCTTTGGCTAGCAGAGCAGGTTTGTATTCACCTGGAGTATGTAGGGATGCCTTCATGTTTCTTCAATGAAAGAAAAGTGGACATTTTTTCTGAGTTGTAAACCACAAATTCAGGCTATGACCCAGGTAGAAGACATTTTAAATTAGCAAAACAGAAAACAGCTTGCTGGCCCAAAGGCTACAGGATTCTTATCCCATTTAGTCCTCAAGCAGGAGTTTTTAACAAAGACTCCTAATAAGAATTTATTTTCTAAGACTTCAAAAATTAGTTTTCAAAATGGACACCTGATGCCCAAGAAAGACTTTGAACTGCTTCACTAAGCATGGGTTATGCATGAGTTCTTTATTCACATATACATGCAAGTATTTATGATCATATGTACATGCCCATTGATGTATACAGGACAGATGAGGTAAGACCAGCCTTTCCAACAAATGACCTAGAAAATTTTAAATATGCAATGTGTGTCTGCTACATGTGGGAAGAAGTGGTATGCAGCTGGCACAGTCTCTTACTAGGTTCTATAGTAATTCTTCCCATTCCAGAAAATATCCTTTTACTGTGAAGAGTTAGATGAAACTCCTGCTCTGTATATACCAGAGACAGGAAAGACCAAAAAAAAAAAAAAAAAAAAAAAAAGGATGAAAACTGATACAGAAAATATTATAATGCATTTATGGAGGTAGTTTCTTTTTATTCTTACAATTTTCTGTCCAGATTTCATCTTTCCACTCCTCAAAATATAAACCAAGCATACAGTATGTTCAGAGATGGACTAAAGCATAGCAAAGAAATGTATAACTTCTATCTGAAGAGAGGAAGAAAATATATTTCTTTTACAAAGGAAGTGATAAAAATGAAGAGGATAAAACTATTGAAAACAATGAATGCTGTAAAAAGGAAAAATATTAATGTCTATGCAGTCATTTTATAATGTGAGCTTTCAAGAAAATTAAAAATAAAGGAATTCCTAAATTATGAAGATAAAGGCTTTAGAAAATACATATTAAGACTGTGGAATTCATTGCTATGGTGAGGTCAAGTATATGCTGGCATTCAAGAAAGAGGGGAGTGTTTACACTAATAAGAGCCGCTGAACTTAGAAAAGCATATTAATGAAGAATATTTAAAACTAAATGTTGTGGTCTGTACAAAATTATCTGCTAAATAGCATTTATCATTAAAATGTTATGTACAAATTATCTTGCAATTACTCATGAGGAAGTCTCCTGCTCTTCACCCTAAGGTAGGTGATATTGGTTTCTATGACTAATATTCTCCTGATTTTACTGTCCCCAGAAATTTGTTTATGATCTTGTGTTTGCAAAATTAGTAACAAGTAATTTTGTGTTGAGGGTGTTTATAACAGCACAAGACTCTTTATGTAAAAATAACACTGCATTAGCTACAGTCACTTTAGATGTTTATATAAATTAATAGGAACACTCCCCTGTGTTTTCTTCAAACCACAAATATTTACTCTTGGTCCAAGATTGGAATACATCTGTTGGATGTGTACGCTGTGATTGGGGAAAATACATTTTAAGTAGTATTTTAATTAGCAGCAAACTGACATAAGGTGCAAAAGCTTCACCATGAAGAAAAGGTTTAAATGCCGATAGAAGCATATTTTGTTGACAAAAGGACTGATAAACTAAAGCACAGGCATTTGTGGTCTTTTCCAATAAACACTTTCCCAATTGAAACATGCTTACTTTAACCTTCCTAGTTTATGCATCGATTCACATCTTATGAGCATCCACAATGCCAAGTGGGTACCTATTATGAAATAATGAGGTGTTTTTTCTCCTCCAAAGTTTAGTTTATGTACCAAGTCAAATCTAAGTATAATCTGATCAACTATTCTCACTGGTTCATATGTTCTTGATCCCATTGCTTCACACCTATGACCTTAGACACCTTTGTGACCTCACTGACATCTGACATACCAGCAGGCTGTGCTGCCATCCAGAGACACCTTGACAGACTGGAGAGCTGGGTAGGGAGAAATTTAATGAGAGCAAGTATAAGGTGCTGCATCTGGGGAAGAACAACTCCATGCATCAGTACAGGCTGGGGGCTGATCTATTGGAGAGCAGCTCTGGAGAAAGAGGCCTGGGGGTCCTGGTGGACAGGGCGATGACCATGAGCCAACAATGCACCCTTGTATTGGCCAAGAAGGCCAATGGCATCCTGGGATGCATTAGGAGAAGTGTGGCC
>JANHGL010008615.1:0-11837 GCA_024611195.1 Ceyx melanurus
GGTTGTGGAGTCTCCATCTCTGGAGACACTTAAGACCCACCTGGATCTGTTCCTGGGTGACTTGTTCTAGGTGATCCTGCTCTGGTGTGGGGGTTGGACTAGATGATCTTCTAGGCCCCTTCCAACCCCTAACATTCTGTGATTCTGTGATTCTGTGTGGTTTGCAATCCCTCCCCTGGCTGGTGCAGTTGTTCATCCCAGCTGTGGCCCAAGTGATTGAGCCAGCAACTGTTTGTGAGAAGGAACCCAAACCAAACCCAAGACAATTGCGAAGAGAAGTTGAAGGCTTTGTCTGTACTACTTGCAACCTGAAATAAAATACAATTACTGGCTTCAGTTCTACACTTTTGTCAAAAGGACAAATGTCCTGTGTAATCTGGGAGGACTGATGACCATATTTTTAGAGAAATATTTTAGGTGGCCTATAGCAGGCAGCACGAATATGCTGCATAGTCACACATATCAATCCACATTGGAAAAAGGCAGCTGATTTTCTGAAATAGTTGCATCATCAATTAACAATGGAAATAAAAATTTCAACTTTGTTTTCTGCCCATTCTTCCTGCCATGATGCCTAGCACCACAAAGTCAACATCTTGTATGAACTGTTCATCAATTTATGCCCTGAATTATGAGTATATATTGTACTTAGCATTTTTACCGTGCCATATGTGCACAGGATAATTGGGTCAGATTTCTCTAATCAGTGCAACCATGGCAGCTTTTTAGCTTTTTGAGACACAGCACAGTTGAGATACTGTTTGCTGGTTTTGCTGCTCGAAAAAGTAGCAAAACTCTGTATAAAACTCCTTTTACACTTTTCAAAGCTTCAGTTGCCTAGAAGACATTTCTGTTTGCTTCTTCTGAGTTATTCTGAATGTTTTCCATGTTTTCTGTAATGTGACTGAAACCTCAAAATCTAGAGGATGTGAAATAACAGCAAACTTTTTAATTGGACTTTATCTTTTTGCTAGCAGTTGCTTGCAATACATTAGCCTTTTTTTGGTTGCTTTTGAAGAATAATCATACATTTTTATTGGGTATTTTTTAGTTAGTTTGGGGTTTTTTTTTAGTGAAACTATAATCTCTGCATCCATTACTGTCTGTATTGGTAGATTCATGAATCTTCATCTGCATGAAAGTTCCTCATCATTTTTCCATTTAGCTACATTTACTGGGAAATTATTTCTATACCATTTACTTCCACGCTGAATATCTACATACATGCATGGTATGATTTAAACCTTTAAAACACAGTTTATTTTGGATTTAAAGAATCTTTTTGATGTGGCATGCCTTCACTAAGACATAATAGCAGTTCTCAACTGCAGCAGCATGATTCCCATATTTTTTCAATATACAAGGGAAAAATATGTTTTGTTTGCTTGAAGAGCTTCAGCCTCACCAAATGGTTTAAAAGAACAATTGCTTTTGTTCTGATTTATAAGCAATCACAAATAACACAGATTCTCCCTTTGGGACATTGCTACTGAAGTGTAACCATGTCAAAATGAAGCTTCCTCTTTCTGTGCCCTGATAGTCTTGTAGGTGCAGTTACAAGTCAAGGAATAGAGACTCAAGAGCCTGCTCTAAGCAAGTAAGTATTTATTGCAATAAAGAAGTGCAAAATATTTGCTAAGCCAGTACTTCTTGCATTATGTCGTGTCGCTTATCTGCCAGTTGCCGGAGGAGGAGAGAGAGCAAGGCAGAGATGATTTTCTTCACCAAGATGCCAAGAAGCCTTTATTTATTAATTTACAGCTCTTTTTATACCCTTTTAACTCCAAGGTAATTGGACAAGAAGCCAGCCACCCCCTGGGGTGATTGGCTGGGGTGCCACAACACCCAGTAGTCAAAACATCTTTCTACTGTTTTACAAACAACTGCCACCAAGGTCACAACTGGTGGGAATCTTTGCAATCCCACAGGAAGGAAAATTCCATGCAGTAGTATTTTAACATCCACAATGTCAGACGCTTAAATTGCCAAAAATCAATCCCAGCAGCAAGTCTTGGGGGTCTCCACATTAACCTCTTCGTATGTCATGACTCAGGTCTTTTTTCTTTTCCTTTCTTTTTTCTATCTCCTGAATAGTTTTTAATCCATAGCAGAAATTTACCTTTTACCCTGTAGATTTCATATTTCTGTAATAGGTTTTGGTAATAGATTGTGTCATAAGCTGCCTGAAACTAGAACTGAATGAAGTCTTTGGGTTTGCTTCTGCTCTGTCCATTTTTTTTTTCTTTTTTTCTTTTTTTTTTTTTTTGTTTGTTTACTGGCATTGACCAGATCAGTGGGGCAAGACTTTTAAACTCTTCAAACAGGACAATTTTTCCCAGTGGACAATTTTCCCCTATTTCAAAATTATGTAAGTGTTCTGGGGTTTTATATCACGTTTATCACTCATCTGAAACACCGGACTCAACATAGTTATGGTTGCTTCCCAATTTAGACAGTAGGAAATCTGAAAATGTCCAGTATATAATTACCTTCTTTCTGAATGGAGGTATTCACATCTCTGCTGACTAGATGGCTAGAAGCAGGCTCTAGTAATGTGACCGCAGTTTGCAGTAGCTAAAATTCTTTTTGTACACTTTAAGAGACTGTATCAGGAGAGAAAGCAACTGTGCAGCACATTATCTACAACTCCAGTGTGATCTGCAAGACAGGATGGTACCAGCTCTCCACTGGGAGCTGAATAAACTGAGTTGTGTTTCTTGTGTTAGAGCAATTCCTGAGTGGTGTATTACCACTGAGGTGCATGAAAGAAGAGCATTCTTTTCCCCTCTTCTTTATAAGCAGAGCTAAAAGCTGTTTTTCTTGGAATACTTTAAGGGAAGACAGAAGATGGTATGTGTTGCTTCAATGGAGAAGGAAAGCACAGAGCAAGGAAAAGCTATTCCAGCACCAAGCAAAAAGTTGAACAGTAGCTAGTGAATGATCCTAAAAGGTTGGGAATATTAAGATAACACAGTCAATTTCTTATTGACATAGAAGTTAAAATTAATCTAAATCACCTCCAAATGTGATTGAGTTATTTTGTTGAGATTTAAAGGTATTTGTATTGCAGAATGGTCTTGTCTCTTGTGTCTCAAACCCCTAAAACCAGTCTTATCTAATTATCCAGTTTTGTGAGAGAAAATATCAAGATCCAGACTTGAATCTTAGCAAGATTTCTTCATACTATCCCCTGCACAACTATCAGGTGCTGGGTTCAAAAGCAAACTGAAAGGAACAGCTTTCATGGTTTATGTACTTATGAAATGCATCTTACTGCCAGATGTTCCCGATGTTAAATGTTTACAAAGTTGCATAATGTGCTTGGACAAATTCAAGGAAGAAAAATTTCTGGTGTCAATAAGATAAAAAACCCATCACCTCTTGCTAATACTCTGTTTTGGTTGGTGGGTTTTTTTGTTGGGTTGTTTGTTTGTTTGTTTTTTCTGCCTGGAAAGTTTATCAATATGTTTTGCCTGGTCTTCTACTTTACTTTTGCAAACTTCCCTTGCATTAGTTGTTTTACCTTTGACAGACTCAGCATGGCCGTTTTCACACATTCTTCTTATGTTAAGTCTCTGTTATGTAATGGAAGCTGTTATTCCTTCTCTTCAGCTAACAGCCCTTTATCAGTAATATATTGTGGAAAAGTAAGTTTTGTCTGAGGTGATCATAAAATTGTTTAGGTTGGAAAAGACCTTTAAAATCAGTCCTATAGCGGGAAAAAAAAAAGAAAAGAAAAGAAAAAGTGCTCAACTTAATGATGATTTTGTGATTTGCATAGAAACTGTGCAATGGAGAACCTGAAAAAAACCCTAAAATTATTTAGAAATTATCAAGTAGTAGCTCAGGTATAAATTATCTAAAAAGGTACTCCAATAGATACTCTAAAAAAAATACAGATTAGTCCAGCATGCCAGAGGCACAAATAAGATTCGCAGAGTTAGTCCAGCATAAGAAGTATTGCAAATGGACATGGTGTTCAGCATCTTCACAAATCTCTATATTCAAGGTGTCCTCCAAGCTTTCTTCTCAGTACACTCCTGATTTTGAAATAGCATCTAGGTTTGAAAAACTGAAATGGCCTATGTAGGGAGGGGAAGGGAAATGCAGTAGTGAAAGTAGGGTGAAATTAAATTACAGCAATGAACATTAATAGATGGTTTGTTGGAAATTGCACTAACACTGGTTGTGGGTCAGCTTTGCAGTGTTTGCATCCCGAGCCTGTGCAGAATGATTATTTATTTTTGTACCTGAATTTCATGGCCAATAAACACTGCCAGTGGTTTACAAAGTGAGCCAAAGTCCTATGAAAAATACTGATCTGTATAATCAAAAGCAAAATGAATCTGAGGTAAAATATTTCTGTTTTTTTTAGGATTTATTGGTCTCCTAGCTGAGTAACAGCCATCAGATGAGAACAGCAGCATAGCTCTGTGGTGCTGCACACTGCTTAAGGGCAACAGCACAACCTGGTGGTTTATGGCTGTTCTAATGCAGTAGATCAGGTATCCATACAAGAAAACACAGACCTTACCCTTCCCCAGAAACCAACTCACTGACCCTATAGAACCAATGCTGTTTTTTTATTCATTTGTTCGCAAGGTACTATTTTACCTGAGGTTTTCAGAATAGACAGAAAATACAAGGCTGCAAAGGCATATGCAAAAAAAAAAAGTAAATTAATAAGTCCTTTCCAACATCTATGACTGAAACCTCCATGACAAGCCATTTCATGTGGTTTTGTGCTGGATATGTCTGAATTTTTGTTCCAAGATAATAGCTACAGGCATATAACTAAAAAGAAAAGCTTGCAATATGTACTACGCAAAATTTGGAAGAAAAAAAAAAAGACAAAAAGTGTGTGCAGAAAAAAAATGAGTATGTCTTGCTTGCTTTTCCTGTTCTGATGAAGGCAAGTGAAGTATATAATACATTTACATAGACTGAATATTCAAACACTAACAATATTTATTCTCTTTCTTCTATGTCTTCAGGGTATGTGATGTTGTTCAGAGTGTCTTCTGATGTGGCAGTGAAATGAAGTGGGTGCCAAAAGTGCTCAGAGTTTTCAAATAAAATTAATTACATTTTCTGTTTCACTTGATTCTGAAAATTGCTATTACTAGCAATGCAGGTGGCACTGATGTCATTGCTGAATAAAATTCTTGCAAACTACATATACAGTTCATTTACTAGTCACATAGAATGGGACAAAAGTCACTGGCTGTAACTAGAAAGGCGGTACCAGTCCAGTGCTGGAGCTTATCCTGAGACTGTACAAGCTTTTTTCATCTTCAGGTTGTCTCCAAAACACAGACACACAGTCCTGCTTAATCTGATGGAAAGAACCTTAGATTTCAGTCTGTGTGGATTTGAATCTAAGGGAAAAGGCATTTTAAGAGATGCTTACCAAGACATTAAAATTGTTTTGAGCCAAAAAGCAGTGTTATTTTTATGCTGTGAAAGATCCTATTGGGCTGTCATTGCAAATAAATGCCAAAGTTTCTCATTGCTTCATATTTGTACTACAGTCTTCTTAGTGGCTGAAATATGATTTATAATCTTGGTCTTTTAATGTGCCTATGCTCCCTATGGAAACATGATTAATACATTTAAATTTAAACTTAAATTTTATTTGTTTTATTGCTATTTAATATAAATGAGATGTAAACTGTGTTGAAATTTATTAAAATGCTTATTATTCTTATTTAGTTTGTTAAAAAGGAAATAGGTCTTTGAATGAATAGGGCAAAATACTCCAAAGACCAGTGAAAATATTTTTGAGAAACTATAATGAGCACAGGTAGAATTGGAGAAAAAAAGAATAAAAGAAAAAAAAAAAAGAAAAAGAATGCTTTTCTTTTCCTTGAGTGCCAAAATGGAGAATAAAATGGTCAAAAAACATATCCCTTTTTTTCACAATCTTTCCCTAAATTCCACTGAAGCACAGGTATGCATCCTGCTGAAGCAGATGCCAGGAGCATGTTTGGTTCTCCCCCAGTCAGACATAACTAAGAACAGAAAACAAACAGGTCTGAGATTAAATGCCCTAATGCCAGCTTCCCACATAGCCTGATTCACAGTGGAGAAACTACAGAATATTTTTCATCTTGCTAAAAATTACTGGTGAGCACAATGATATCAGGTCTTACCTGATATATATGTTTTCATTGCTCAATAACTATAACCCATTGGTTCAGACATTGCATTTTGCTTTGCTCATGAAGTAGGTGACAGTGTTGATTGATGGATGAAGAGAGAAAGAAGATGGGTTGAGCTGAAATGTCTCCACCAGCCCTGCTGCTGTAACTGCTGTGTAGTGTCTGGGACAGAATAGAAACACGCTGATGGGATCAGTCTTCTATTCTGCTTCCCCTACTATTTGCTGAAACTATTCCATGTTTTCATGTTAACAAAAAGAGTAAGTCAACAACAATTCTAATATCTGTGAATCTGTGAATTCGATGTACTACCTGGGGACATCTGCTAATCTCGACAACTGAGTATCAAACACCCACTCAGAGAATAAGCACGTCCCTTGTTTTCATGCTTGGCTAAGAGGAAGCTCTTATTTTTCCATGTAAAGCGGAGGGAACATGGAGAGGGTCTGTATTGTTTTCAAAGTGCCATTTGTCTCGCCAAAGCAAATGCTGCCTCAGAATTTACAGTACACTTAGATGGTGAACCATCTTTTACTCAGAGTCATAATTCTGTAGTACAATTCAATGTATTCCCATGTGTCCACAAAATTGTGTTCTCATTGCTGCAAAATTTGTGTTAACTTATTTAGGTCAGCTTAAATTTGGAAAGCAACAAAATAAACACCATTTTTTGGCTCAATTTACATGTCTGTGATTATTCTAAAATGTTTTGCTTCCTAAATTAAAGTGATGCAAGCAGTCTGCCAAGAAAATGAGCAGTGATACTTTTTGTTATATTTTTGAATAGCCGATTATAACAATCAGTCATTAACCCAAGGTGGGTTAATGGACACCTGGAAAATGAAAATTCAGGTTACATTTATCATACACTGGATATGTGGAGGATTGGGCTTGAAATTTTTCCTTTGAAGGAAATAATATTTTGACTCTTTGCCTAATGGCTTTAGTATGTACTATTCCAAACATGGGTAGCCACTTTGGCACCGGACATCTTCAGAGCTGTTCGGGTTGATGTATCTATATCCATGATCGGGTGATTAAGGACCCCTAAAAGCATGCATTGTCAGGATACAGAGTATCACATTAAAAGTCATTAATAGCTCTATCCTGTGCATTGACATGATGTACTACAGCAGCTGTCCCTAGAGAAACTCTTACGGCATCCTGTCAAAGGTAGACATGCTTATAACAGTGGTAGGCACTGGCATATTGCATTGTGACAGCTCCAGATTCCTTCCTGCTACCAGCACTACAGAAATGCCAGACCTATTGTATATAGTGCTAAAAATCCATGCATTAACAGCTCAGTTTTTAGTGACATTCTTTTGTATGCCATGCCAAAGATTTACAGCAAATGAGTTAATGTGAGCCAAGGTCAGGCTTCTTTCATTTGCCTTTGAGACACCATGGGGACAACAGGATCAACCCAGATGCTTGCACTCCAAGACTGAACAACTTGTCCTCACTGCCTCCCCTCAACCTACCTCTTTATTTTCACTGTTGCCAAAACCTCCAGTCTTCATTTCTGGATGACCCTGTCTCAGACAAACACCTCTCTGTTCTTCAGTCCATGAGAAGGAGCTTCCCATAAACATAATCACACAACCTGGTCACCTTCTATTGTCTTACATTCACGTGGATATACCCTGTGTGTTGTAGGCAAGTGTTGCTTTGTTGTTTATAGAATGTATGTCCCATCTTTATGCTTCCTCCAGGTACGACTTGTCTTAAATTGAGTTTTTTTTCACTAAGATGCTCCATAGCTGATGTCCTTGCACAACCCATCACATGAATCATGGCTGAAACTCCAGCCATGGAGTGAAGACCCAATACAGCTTTCTGAGAAAAAGGTTTGCTCTGTGTAAATGTATGATGAAATTTCCCTACAATAAATTCAGATCTCTGTAAATATCTTTAAGTCACACAGAATCACAGAATCACAGAAATTAAGGGCTTGAAGGGACCTAGAAGATCATCTAGTCCAACCCCCCTGCCTGAGCAGGATCATCTAGACCAAGTCACCCAGGAACAGATCCAGGCGGGTCTTAAGTGTCTCCAGAGATGGAGACTCCACAACCCTCCTGGGCAGCCTGTTCCAGAGCTCTGTCACCCAGCATGTTAGTGGTTGGAAGGGATCTAGAAGATCATCTAGCCCAACCCCCCTGCCAAAGCAGGATCACCTAGACCAAGTCACAAAGAATCTTCCCTGACCGGGAATCGAACCCAGTCCATGGCAGTGCTGAACCCTAACCACTAGACCACCATACTCCATAAAAGGGAACATTTTCTAAAGTACCACAAATCAGTAAATGAAAGTTGCTCTTTGGGTGTTTGCTGTGTCCAACAATAGTTACCATCACTGGATGGGGCATTCACTGCAATGTCACTACCATCTGTGGCAGATATTTGGGGGTTTAATATGCTTAGAGGATCTTGCACCCATTATTGAAGTGAGATTGTTGGCTTTAGCATACTGTTTTCTCCCCTCAGGATCCTTTGGTGAGGAGGAGGAGGCAATACGTCTGTCTTTCAGTCACTATTGAACAAATATCATTGAGGCACAGGAAGCACTTCTGGAACCTCTGCTGTTAAATCTGTGTATGTAATGGAAATGGCTAAGATGAAATGTCCCCTTAATACCCATATACCCTTGGGCTCCTGGCTCATACATTGGCTCAATTGTAGCATAACTAGGTGGACAGTAACACTATGTTGAACAAGCCCTTTGATAGCTCATCCCAGAGTAACCCCATATCCAGCAAGCCAGAGGTACTGAAGGAAGATCTGGAGAATCCTCCCAACTGCTTAAGGCAGGGGCTGTCTTCTTATGTTTAACACCACAGTGCTCAGGGATAAAAAAATTCAGTCCACAGAGCAGACACCAAAGCCCACATTACCAGAGCTTGGAGCTGCTTATACATATTGGATGGTTATGTTCTATTCAGAAGAGATAGACTAGAAAGGAGAGGCAGCAGTGTCACTCTTTATGTGCTAGAGCAACTAAAATATATCAGGTCCTATCCAAGAGGGGAGGTAGATCAGGTTGAAAGCTTATGGGTAAAAATTAAAGGACATGGTAAAGGGAATGAAACTGTTCTGGGTGTCTACTACGGACCACCAAACCAAGAAGAAAGTGCTGATGAAGCCTTCTACAGTCAACTGGAAGTGGCCTCTAGAACACCCTCCCTGGTAGTCATGGGTGACTTCAATCACCCTGATATATTTTGGGAAACCCACACAGCCAGGTATACACAGTCCAAAAAACTCTTGCAGTATTTAGATGACAACTTTCTAATGCAGGTCATGGAGGAACCAACAAGGAGAGATGCACTGCTGGACCTTGTATTGACTAATAAGGAAGGACTGGTTGGTGACATTAGGGTTGTGAACAGCCTAGGTGATCGTGATCGTAACATGATAGAGTTTAGTATTATACAAGGAGGAAGTAGAGCAGTAAGTAGGACTACAACCCTGGACTTCTGCAGGGCTAACTTTGAACTCTTCAGAGATCTGCTTGCAGGAATCCCATGGGCTAGTACTCTGGAGGGTAAAGGAGCCCAAGAAAGTTGGTTAACTTTTAAATACCTCTTTCTCCAGGCCCAGGATAGATGTATTCCCTTGAGGAAAAAAATGGGAAAACATACTAGGAGACCTGTTTGGATGAGCAGGGCACTTTTGAAGGAGCTTTCAAGGAAGAAAGAAACATATATTTCATGGAAAAAAGGACTTGTCAGGTGAGAGAATTATAGAGGGGTAGTCAGGGCATGTAGGAAGGCAACAAGGAAGGCCAAAGCCCTCCTAGAGATTAAATTGGCAAGTAAAGTAAAAGAGAATAAAAAGAGCTTCTTTTATTATGTAGGTGCTAAAAGGAAGAATAAGGGAAGTGTGGGGCCACTGTTGAATGAGGCAGCAGTCTTGATAATTGAGGATGCAGAGAAGGCAGAGTTGCTGAACACCTCCTTTGCTTCAGTCTTTTCTTCTAAGACCAGCCCCTGTGAACTGGCAATAGTGGATGAGGAGAAGACTGAGGTTCTTAACAATTTTTTTTCCTCAGTCTTCACTGACAACCTCTCTCCCAACACTTCCCAAGTCAAACTGCAAGATGTGGACCAGGGTGATAAAGTCCCCACCACTGTAAGTGAATATCAGGTTCATGACCACCTGAGGAACTGAAACATACATAAGTCCATGGGACCTGATGAGATTCATCGCAGAGTACTGAAAGAATTGGCTGATGTAGTCGCCAAGCCACTTGCCATCATATTTGAAAAGTCTTGGCAGTCAGGGGAAGTCCCTGGGGACTGGCAAAGGGACATATTATACCCATTTTTAAAAAGGGTAGAAAAAAGGAGCCTGAAAACTATCGCCCTGGCAGCCTCACCTCTGTGCCTGGGAAGATCATGGAGCAGATTCTCCTAGAGGGTCTCATAGGTCAAATAGAAGGCAGTGGGATGATGAAGGACAGCCAACATGGCCAACAGCAAGGGCAGGTCCTGCCTGACCAATCTAGTGGCTTTCTATGATAAGGTGACTACATCCATGGACAAAGGACAACCTGTAGATGTGATCTATCTGGATATCTGCAAGGCTTTAGACATGATCCCCCACAACATCATACTCGCCAAGATGGAGAGACATGGATTTGATGGGTGAACTGTCCAGTGAATAAGGAATTGTCTGGATGGTCGCATCCAGAGGGTGGTGGTTAATGGCTAGTTGTACAGATGGACATCAGGGACAAGTGGTGTCCCTCAGGGGTCTGTACTGGGACCTGTACTGTTTAATATTTTCATTAATGATATTGACAGTGGGATTGAGAGCACCATCAGCAAGTTCACAGATGACACCAAGTTGAGTGGTGCTGTCAAAAGGCTGGAGGGACGGCATGTAATCCAGAGGGACCTGGATAGGCTGGAGAGATGGGCATATGTGAACCTCATGAGGTTCAACAAGACTAAGTGCAGGGTCCTGCACCTGGGTCGGAACAACCCTCACTATCAATATAGGCTGGGAGATGAGGTGTTGGAAAGCAGCTCTGCAGAAAAGGACTTGGGGGTGTTGGTGGATGAGAAGCTGGACATGAGCCAGCAGTGTGCACTTGCATCCAAGAAGGCCAATTGCATTCTGGGCTGCATCAGGAGAAGTGTGTCCAGCAGATTGAGGGAAGTGATTCTGCCCCTCTACTCTGCTCTGGTGAGACCTCATCTGGAGTATTGCATCCAGTTCTGGAGCCATCAACACAGGAAAGACATGGATCTGATGGATCGGGTCCAGAGGAGGTCAACAAAAATGATCAGTGAGCTGAAACATATCTCTTATGAGGATAGGCTGAAGGAGATGGGATTGTTCACAGAATCACAGAATCACGGAATCAAAGAATGTGAGGGCTTGGAAGGGACCTAGAAGATCATCTAGTCCAACCCTCCTGCCTGAGCAGGATCACCTAGACTAAGCCACACAGAAACAGATCCAGGCAGGTCTTAAGTGTCTCCAGAGATGGAGACTCCACAACCAACCTGGGCATCCCGTTCCAGAATTCTGTCACCCTCAATGAGAAAAAGTTCTTCCTTGTGTTCACCTTAAACATCTTCTGCTCCAACTTGCACCCATTACCTCTTGTCCTGTCATTGGATGACATTGAGAAAAGTCTGGCTCCATCCTCTCTACACTCACCCT
>JANHGL010008617.1:6942-17293 GCA_024611195.1 Ceyx melanurus
CTCTCTGAGATCTGTTCTTCAACCACTTCCCAGTCCACCTTATTACACTGTAACTAAATCCACACTTCTCAAGCTTGTCTGTGAGGATCCCATGGGAGACAGTATCAAAAGCCTTGCTGAAGTCAAGGAACTCCTGGAGGTAATGCTGAAATCAATGCCACAGGACCCATAGGTAGTTTGGAAAGCAACCCAAATGATTATCTCCTGTTTATAGTCCTTCATCTCCTCCTTTTAGAGTTGTGGTAATGGTGAAACAGTTAAAGAAGTGAACTGTTTCCCCAGAACAATAGTAATATGGAGGAAACCTTGTGTAGCTAATAACCCTTATTTTCTTCTGTCCTCTTACTTGTTATTTGTTCTTTAATTGGCAGCATCTGCTTTTAATTGTATTAGACCAACTTGTGGAAACTGAGACTTGTCTGAAGTTTTGACTAGCAACATTACACTGTTAACTGCATCATAAGGATGAATGTTGAATTAATGGAAAAATATGTTTCTGAATGTTAAGGTAACAAGCCTCAATAGCTCACAAAGGCATACTTTCCAGATTGTTGAATGTTTCTTGACATTGAGAAGGACAGTTCTTTATATACAAACCTCACTTTTTTTTTTTTTTCCCTCCCTTTTCATCATATAGCATAAAGCCATACAAGCAGAAAGTATCAGTCATGTGCCATTGGTACATTAAGTCCAGGAACTGCTCTGAAGTTCATTTTGCTCAGAAGCTTGTCAAAAAATGTATTTTTAATCATACTATTGAAAGACTTCAGGTGGAGGTCAGTTCAGGCAAATTATTTTGCAATTGCTCTAGCTGTTAAAATTAATTGGAATTAAATAAAGTTAAAAACTTGCCTCAGTTTTACATAGCACAATTAAGACATTACTGTAAACATGGAAACATTAAAAAGCATTTAATGTATACATTTTTCAACAGTCTATTGCAGACAAAATCTGGTTTTTGACCTACTTCTGTCACCTTGTACGATAAGAGATATCATCCCTTTATGTTCTTTAACAGCAGTGAGTGAACAGAGTTAGAAAGGTCCTTTTAGCAAGAATCCTGTGATTTAGAAATAATCCTAATTCTAGAGTATATACCTTTGCAACAATATTGGGAATATTTATGTTTAATCCATTCTTCAAAGTGCTCCATAAATACTGGTAATATAATTCACAGGAGAGCCCTGTGGAGTATTTCTTATTCCCATTTAAAAGGTGGCAGCCATGAATCATTAAAGAAAGAAAAAAAAAGAATGCCAACTGGTTTTAGTGTCTTTTGTTTTTCCTCCAATATAAGGATAAAGTGAAATATCTGAGAGGGAACAGTCCTGTGTTTCAAGTCAGGAACACAACTGTTCAAGATAGATTCAGATAATGCTCAGCAACGACCCCAAGCCATAACTATTCCAATTGTTATTAGACCCAATTGCTTCACAGTGACTCTTCAGTGTGTACAAATAAGCACTTGGATTTTGGCAGAGTGAGGGTCTTCATATGGACTGCATATGAGCAAGTCTTGCCCTGGCCTCGTGAATGACAATAAATCCTAGGTAAAAGTACAGAATTTGTTAATATTTCCTTGAGTGCTTTCACCCTGGTTCCTCCACTGTCACTTATTTGTTTTGATTCTGATAGTATTTCAAGAGTTTGCATATTTTTACTTTGAGTGATTCCATGGGGTCTTGGTTATTTTACATTACCTTGACTGTCACAATCAGAATGAGAACCAGATAAAATTATGTAAATGTCAATGTCAGTAAAATAAATTATTCTATTTTTGCAGATGTTCTTCATCTGGATGGAATTTGATTGTGAATGCTTTTCTCCATGCATAATGATCCAGAGCTAAAGGATGAAAAGTGTTCTTGGAGCAAAGAAAACACACTCTGAATCCTTACTGTAAATTATACACTATACAAAATCAGTCCAAATTGTTCAAAACCTTGGACAATTATAATGTTATTCTACTCACCATGCTGAGTACTGTGCAATTATCATGGTTAGCAGCAGTTTTCTTGCTCTCAGACCCAAAGGGAGATGCAGACTTTACTGAACAAAAATAAATGCAGATGTTGGACATTATTTTGTTTTCTGACTCAGCAACTGAAAATACTCACAGAAAGTGAAGGATTTTTTTTTCCTGCTTATTTAGTTGATATATCATTAACAAAAACAATGCTGTTGATGAAATATGCACTGTGCTATACATAACAGATAGCATGGTTACTGCCATGATTAGGGAATCTGACAGGTTGCAACCTCGAGTTTTATTTGTAAAAAGAAACAAAAAAACACCTGAACAGTGAGATTGTTCCCAAAGCAGGCAGATTCACTTGTTAAGAACCATTTCAGTTTTTTTTTTATTGGTGTTCCAGGTTTTTTTCCAGAAGTTCCAGCCCTTCTCCTATTAAGTCAATGATTGATTTGCTTTCATAGTTAATCATGTGTGAAACATGCTTCACATTAAGTCCATTTGTTTTGTAGGGCTAGTTTACTAGTTCTCTTCATAAAGATGATCAGTCTTCCTGACTAAAAGCTTTCCAATAAAATAAAATTCCAAGAACTTGTTTGGCTTCTGGGCCTGGTTTTTGAACCTCAACAACTTCTAAGTAATTGTTGGAAGGCTTTAATCTAGATCACAAATGCTTCTGCCATCTTTGGGTGGAACTAACTTCCAGTTAACATCAAAACTTGGAGCAAATGTCTCAGGAAATCAGTAATAGAAGATACCTTTGGCTTGACCAGTTAAAGGATAGAAGTGGGATTCCAGTTGGCATGAGACTGGTTTGACTAGAAGAGATTATTTGGGAGGCAGGGAGGGGTTGGCTGTTGTTTTCTTTTAGGTCTTTATGGCAAGTTCTGTCTAGAAAAATCTAAGACATGTTTTATAATGTGCCCACAAATACCCTATCAGATTACTCAGGAACAGCCTGAAAGATCCTTCTGCCTGGATGCCCTGTTAGATATTATAAAGTCTTTCCCCAGAGAGCTTATTCCTGAGATGGAGACTCCACAGTGATACTGTTGGCTAAATTTAGTCTTAGCTGCATTATACATGTCTGGTCTACCTGGGGCTTCTTGAATGTGTTGCTGACTACAGCATGCTGCCCTAGCAGACCTGTGGAATACTAAGGCCCTGGTCACTACACCTATGCCCCTTGTCTTCAGGGTGGCTTGTGAAGGAGGGAGGCAGTCACAGCAGTTGCAGTCTTTCCTCTCTGTTCTTTTGCACGGTACACACAGGTATTGAAGGAGAAACTTAATGTGTGGTGCTTCTTTCTGTAGTGACCTTGTGAAGTAAGTAAGGTTAATAATGGAACTGTTGGTTCTCAGTACTCAGATTGTTGTGCTATCTCTTTGCAGTGCCTTCTTCTGGTTAATGCTCTTAGAGCTGTGCCTCTGTATTGGCACAGATGTGCTTGCTTCTTACCATCTCGCCTATGTTTTTACACAGTCATTTCATCAGCTCTTGCCACTGGGTGCATGTCCCACAGTTGAAAGATATTTATTTTTTTCCATGAAAGCCTTGTTAGTTCCTGGGATATGATTGCTCACCTTCATTCTACATCTGTCCTAACTTCTAGTTACGTGCAATGGCAGATGTCTTTCATTCTAGGGAAACTGTGTAAAACACCAAACCCAAAAGTTTGGGTATTTCACCTTCTCATCTATGGTGGGAAGAAAAAATAAAGTTTTCTGTTAATTTCAGTGGATTTGGTCCAAGTTCTTAATTCTCTGTCCTTTTAATGTTCTATGTAAATGGCATTGGGCTATTCAGTTGCTTAGGTTCACCTGAGTTCCCAGTGCAATTGATTTGGGCAATTCTTCCATGTGCCAAAGCAATCGAGAGCTAAATTAGGTCATATGGGCCATCGTTTTATCTAAGTGGGTTTAAGAGGGTGGCAAATAATTTAAAAATGTGTTTTAGAAGCAAGCTGTGTGCATTTTGTAACTACTGAACACTTACAGGCATTTACAGTGAACAGCCTTGAGATCTAACCATAAAAACCACTGCATAGGAGTGTAGTAGTGTTATTATTGTAATAGCCTGTTTCTATGGAGCCAAATATTGGTTTGATTCTTGGTACTTAATTGCAGTTCTCAAAAATGGAGTTTTTCCCACCTTTGATATATCCTTGTGCCAAGCCAGTGACTAGAGCTCATTTTAATTCTGTTCTGTATTCCATTCCTTTTTGTTTTTAAAGTAGAGATGATATTTTTATTCAGCTTAAAATTAATTTTTCTTAGTAACATAGTCTTTGAGTGCCAAAAAGACTTCAGTGCAAGGCTGTTTTCTCACTCGTGTTTTTGAACATGTTTTGACTGAAGTGAAAATTCAGTTTCTAAGAGAGCAAATGTGTTTCCTAGAAGAAAAAAAAAAAAAGTGTTGATTGGCACTTTGGTGATATATTAACTGTATCCTGTTTTCAACTTTGACTTGCTTAGAGTGGAGCACTCTAACTTCTAAGTGGAGTTGTTTTTACAAAAAAAAAAAAAAGAAAAAAAGAAAAAAAAGTGAGCTAATGTTCCTGTGCATATATATATTTTAGAAAGGTATGGACTGAGCACACAGCACCACACACATGGAGTGAGTTGTGAGTTGTAGTTATATAGGATGTTTACTTGAGTGCTGCAATTAATCATGCAAAACTGAAAAATGAATCTATCAAGTGCATGTTAATAATGAACCTTTTCAGAGCTGGACAGTAAGAAAATGCTGTTAGCAAGCAGCTTTACTATGAAGCTTCACAGGTGTTGTGAACTAAATCAGTCATAAATGCCACAGCTTAACAGCCATCTCCTATTTAAAATTAGTTAACAGTAAATCACTTTAAATCTTTTTTCAGGCAGAGGTCTTGAGTGGTAATTTGAAAACTAGTTGATGGTTCTGTGCTTTCTGTGGAAGAAACCAACCCCATAGAAAACCAAGAGGAGCTCAGGTGGGAGCTGTTGCTCCTGTGAGGACTCTAGCCCAACCCCAGAGGTGATGCCTGAAGGGAAGCAAAACATCTCCTGTTAGACAGGTGGGGTATTTTGTGAATGACTGGTGAGGGTCCTGGACTCACAGCCTCTTTTATTGCCCTGGTTTGAGTGAGAACAGAACTAATTCTGTTTAGTGATTTTCCTTCCCAGCTCAGCTCTTGTCCGCCCTGCCCTGGCTGCGGCAGCAGCTGTTGGCACAGGCAGCGGCTGCTCCCAGCAGGGAGAACACCCCATGTTCAGAGTCAGTACCGAGGAAAGTGCAGCACAGGGCCACTGCTGGGAAAGGGGGTGGGGGGAGGGGTGCAGGGGAAAGAAAGCAAAAGGCAGCACCTGCAGTGAGGAGTGCTGTCTAAACACGGTGTGTTCTACCTGTTGGGAGCAGCTGCTGCCTGTGCCAACAGCTGCTGATCTGGGAAAGAGAATTACATAATAGTTCTGATCTAACTCAAACCAGGACAATCGTTTTCTGAGCTAGCTGTGTCTGAGCTTGATTACAGCATCTAGGACAGGACATTTCCAACTGACAGTTTTTAAGTCCTTTCCACAACTAGTAGGCACCTTCTCAAGTAGTCTACCTGGAGTATCACAGAATCACAGAATGGGGGGTTTGGAAGGGACCTCTTGAGATCATGAAGTCCAACCCCTTTGGTCAGAGCAGAGTCACCCAGGTCAGGCCACACAGGAACAGATCCAGGTGGGTTGGAAAGTCTCCAGAGGAGATTCCACAACCTCTCTGGGCAATATGTTTGTAGACTCCTTTGAACCATCTCTATTAATAACTAGTCCAGTAATAACTCTCTAGTGTAGTAATAACTGTCCCTGCAAACGTGTAAAGTGTGTTCCTGCAGAGGTAATCTTCTCAATCCAGAGTTCTGGTCTACAGCCACACTTGCTGTAAGGACATTAAAGTAGATTCTGTATTAAAACTCTGAAAAGCTGACATTCAAACATCTTTATTGTTAAGTAAATATTATTAGTGAATAAGTAGCTTCTCAAAGATTTGTCAGTGTTTATGCTTCATACTTTTATCAATCTTTTCTATATTTGTTTGCCATTCTTTACTCTTGTAAATAGGAAATGGCTTCCCTCCCAGAACGGCAGGAAGAGAAGATTTCTGCACAAACACATTCATAAACTCACACCCTGCATTGGACAGACAAGAGCTTCTCTGTGGCTCAAAGTTTTCCCAAGATAATTTTCTGTTTGTTTTCCAAAGTACTATCTGGTGAATAAACATGACCCTTCCCCACTACCCATCTCTCACAGTTTGTTGTAGGTGACCAGTCAGGCACTTGGTGCCAGATTAATGACAGAAAACAGATATTATTGTCCAAGTCAGCTGTGACTGATGAGACACTGCTAATTCCCATGAAAGGTAACTAATACTCCAGCTGAGATACTGTATTTGTAATCCAGACTGTAACCAGGAACAGGTTTGGTTTGATTTTAGTTTGTTTTGTTTTAAAGACCAAAATAAACCACACACAAAATCATTTTATTGATCAGGGGAGGAAGGAAAAAAAGAGCAGTTTTGTCTAAAATTCCTAAATTCTGTACCACTGAGGCCTCTTCACTTTCATCCCAGTGGAAATGCAAAAATCCTGATCAGCCTTTGTCCTGGACATGTATCAGTCTCCTCTTTGTCCTTGCAGTCTTCAGCAAGAGCAAATTTAAAACATAAAAAGGCAGTGTGGGGTTCTTTTTGTGGGACACCATTTAAAACTTGGACTCCATGCTGGAATTGACAGAATCTTCGCAAAAAATATTACAAAAGAAATGGTAAAAATTATTCTATAAATGCCCAGTCTATAAGTTCAGTGAGTTGCTATTATTTATCTTGGTATTATTTATTTTATTACTCATCTGTGACAAAATAATTGATAGCTATGTATATGCAAATACTTCTTTGGGACTATTATCCTGTTTCAAGTGTGTATGTTTGAAAGAAAGAAAATACTATCCCACTAGTAATGTAATTCAGAGTTAAGAGAAATACTACTTGTTTATATCCTTTTTATTCAGTACAGTCCCTTTCATCTTTGGAGGTTTTGGTTGAATATAAGACAAAACAAAATCATTGTTATTTTCTCCAAAAGGTATTGAAGAGATTTTCAGGGAAACTCTGGCAGAATTATTTGCTTTTCTTTTTATTAAGTGTTTTGTGGGGAAGCAAAGGACACTTCAATGAATTGTAAGGCAAAGGCACAAAGATTACTGACAGCGGCATTTATTTCTTTTTTGATAGGAACTGTCCCACTCAGAAAGCCATCATGGATGTAAGGTTTAAACAAGACTGGCCTTTCCCCCTTCGCTCACATTTGGAGAAACAGGTACTGTGTCTAAAGGATCAGCTTTTGTTTGTATGTGCCCATGTAGTTTTATTTGATATAGACTACAGCTTTTTTGGAGACAGCTGTGGGCAAAGAGGCAGTTTGTGTGGAAGTCTTTAGTAAGAAAACCCCCAGATGTGAAGGATTATTAAGGACTGTCTGTGTACTTGTGACACATCAAGTGGTCCATCAGTTCACAGTGAGAAGTAGGAGCCTACTGCAATGTCCTAACAGAGCCAAAGTATGATTTGGGTTTGAAGGGCAGGGTTCCTTTTCTCTCAGCAAACCGAGGAATTGGCCAGCAGGTCCTCAGGATTGACGTCGTACCACCCTTGGCCTGACAGGGACTCCAACTATGTACTGGACAATACTGCTCATCACTTCTTGTGCTTCAATTATCTAAGCAGCTCTGGGAGGATCAAAAGCACATGTTTTTTAATATGTTTGGTATATTTTCTTTTCTGCCCGGAGGACTTGAGGAATCTTTGACAAAGTCATCATCTGGGATGAGTGCTGCAGGTTTTGTCTCCTGATCAAGCTCCAGATCCTAGTGCTGTGTTTGACTTTGCATACTTGGTTTAAAGGCAAAACGCAGCAAAGCCAAACAGAAAAAAATACCTCCATCTCTTGCTGGTGGTGAGGTACCTGCTTCATCAGTGCTAGAAAACAGTTTAAGCTCCCTGAACAGCCACTTCTTCAACCCTCTGGCTCAGACCTGTGCTTCCACAGGCAGGTGTGCTCTGTGGTTTCCTTGTGTGCCTTAGAGGGGTGCACTGTCCAGCTGCTTTCTGTGAACCCAGCAGCAGTAGCAGAGGAAGGTGAAGGTGGATGGGCACTGCCTGAGGGGAAAAGATGGGCAGCAGGGTGAGGGATTTCTGCTTGCAGCAGAAAATCAGCAAAGGCAGTGCTGGGTGTGGAGCAGGAACAGGAACAGGTGTCTGTGGCTCCCAGGAAGGAGGGAGGTTAAATTCAACAGAAGGCCCAGGTGCTACAAAAGACACCAGTGGAATAAAAAGGTTTTTTCTAACAAGCTAAGTCAGTTCATTGGGTTAATATATGTGATAAATATATTTTCTATATAATTAACTCAAAGCACATTATTGATACATTTTAATTACTCTATTATTAATGGCTGAAGCTTTTGTAGAACACTTAAGTATTTAACAAGCTACAGATAATTAGCTTTTAGAGATATACATATATAGATAATTAGATATTAATAATTTGAAGCACGAACTGTAATTTAGGAAGTCTGTTAATTGTCATGTAACTTCGTAAGCTATCATTTTAACTGCCAGTGTCATTCATTTGTATTTCGCAGCACATCACTGTGTATTTTCTATTAAAATAACTATAGGGGGAGTTAGATCATAAACAAATGCAATACAATGATCCTTTTATCTTTAGGTTACAACTTGCTGATCCAAACCCAACTCACTAGTGATGAAAATTTGTTGCTGCAGAATAATACTGTCAGAAAAACAAATGGATCCCATGAATAAATACAGGTTGAAAATTAGAAGACATATTCTAACCATCTGGAATAGCAAGCAGCCTGCAGAAGGTCATGGAACAGCCTTCAAAAGACTAGTGGAATGAGGTGGTTAATATTTTTTGAAGATTAATCTTTATAAACTTCTTCATGAGGTTGTTTCAGGGTGCTTGTCTACAGGCACAAGGGTAGGTTCATGCTGTTGCCTTCACTCCTTTGTGCAACAGGAGGGGACGCAATGTCAGTCCCTGAGCATGAATTTCAAAGTTATGGAAAGAGGATGATGAATGCAGAGGCCAAGAACAGGATGGACATAGACTGCTTCTCACTCAGCAGAGGTGAGTTGTTACTCATCCCAGACCTGCTCTGTTGCAAATGCTGTCCAGGGAGGGGATGGAGTCACCATTCCAGGATGTGTTCAGAAGTTGCCTAGATATGGTGCTTGGGGATATGCTGAGTGGTGGACTGGTAGAGTAAGGTTAATGGTTGGACTTGATGATCTAAAAGGTCTTTTCCATCCTCAATGTTTCTATGATTCTGTGAAATCATGAGGAATTTCCACTGACTGTAGTGGCAACAGGAAGCTGTTGTTAGATGAGGAGTGGCTTCTAAGAGCGCATGTAGAGATGATTTTACGAGTGCTTTCTAAGGACTGTTAACTCCTAGATGCCAATGGCCATTGGATTAAGATTAGCAGAGGAAAGAGGGCTCTGTGTTTTCACTTTAGCTCATGCTGGAGGAAAGGCTGTATTATCAAGGCCATGGTATCTAGTACTTTTTCCCAAAGCAAGTGGTTTTGTGTCAATGAATCTTGTCAAAGGTAGTCTCCATACAGAAGTGCTACTGACAAGGCACAGACACCTCAGGTGTACCTTCTTTCATTCCAAAAGCCATCTGGAATAAGAAAAAAAAAATCATATATGTATTAGGTGCTTAGCTGGTGAGAGAGTGGAGGGCTCTACTCAAGTGAATAAAGTTGTGATGAGTGGCATTTACTGGTGATCTACCCTAAAACTTTGCTTGTGGGTTTTGCTGCATGAATCCTTCCTCGGAGTAAAAATGAGGATACACCAGTTTATGGAGACTCAAACCACCAACACCTGCTGACCATTGTACTGAGTACAGATTCTGGCTTGGGAACTTTAAAACTGCTAGAGGACAGGCAGGACTGAAGATGCTTACTGCTCAGGTTAATTTCTTGCACTTTTCTCTAAAAATTCACTATTACCAATTATCAGAATTGGGACTCTGAAGTAGCCTTCAAGCCTCACTCACTATGAAACTCTTACGTTCAGTCCTGCTCTTCAAGTACTTTATTATGTCAGACTTTCTTTGTTCTGAAATAGGCTTGAAGAGTTTTGAAAAATCAACATGCTAATTTACATTTGCAAAGCAGTAGTTTTTATTACCAAAAATGCCACAAAGCAATATAGACGATTATTCGGCTCTCTACATGCCATTTGGATTAAACTTTTCCTGAGAAAATAATTCCAATGGAAAAATCTATGAATATTTTGCTTTTTAAAATTATTTATTTGGAATTTAT